>RCNN01000228.1:0-52191 GCA_003667245.1 Heterostelium multicystogenum
AACCAAGAGCATTCGGTTATTTTGGTTGCCATTGTTAATATTGGAGTTGTTGGTGTTGCCATTGAAAGGTGTGCAGATTAAGAGCAGAAACTTTGTTAAGAAGAGGAAAGTGAAGGAGCTAAGGAGTTACTATATTATCTTTATATATCAGTTGCTGCTCAGCACTGTTGTTTTCCATTGAACTGTGTAGATAATTCAGCTGCATCCATTGGCGCCAAATGATTGCGATTGCCATCTAAAAGAATGAGTAGGAATTGACAGATCAGCTGACGTATCCTTATGTATTGGCAACGATTCTCTCAGCGCTGGTATCCATTGCTACAACTGAATTGAACCTAACCTAACCTAACCAAATGAAACCAAACGAAACCAGCCTAATCTAATCTAAGGTGACCTAAGGTAAGTCAATGAAAGCATGAGTGGATGATGCTCAGCAAGATTGTACACATTCATTCATATGATAGTTTACCTTTATAAAGAGGTAGCTCTCAACAATACACAAAGACAAAGCTTGCTCTCTTCCGCTACTACTAATACAATCAATTGATCGTATATTAGTTATCACAATGTGATTACTATTGTATCAGTCTAATATTAGCAGTACAACTACTGTTGGTTGCAAGAATTCAAAAATTCAAATATTTAAATTTATTTTTGAACTTCATAAATTCCAATGGTGTTTGAAAAAAAACAAACTAGTATGGAATGTTATAGTCCTGGAAATTGGACCAAGATGAAACATGTAAGATCATGAAGCCAAAGTAGTAAACTTTGGAAAATGAAAAATAGTATTTAATAAAATGATATGTTTTGTATGTTTATTAAATTGTATTGTTATAAATATAATAGTTAAAAATTGGTGAATATTGTTGGTCTATTTGACTTGCCATCTGATGAATTTCAGAGAGAGTGCAGCTCCCATCATAAATAAAAGATAGAATCCAATCGTAATTGGAACGTCAATGTATCGCATCCACAGTGGAATCCATAGCTTTGAATCCATTTGTATACCGTCGGTGATCGGACAATAGTATTTGATCTGGCCTGGGCCTACAGGAATCGGAATTGCACCTTTGTTGTTGGTGCAGTAAAACCACGAATCGTTAAACTTCGTTGATTGCAATCGCTTTCGAAGGGATACCGTATAATGTCCATATAATGCAAAAAACCACCAACCTTTTGCCATGTTTGGTTTGGAAATCATGAAACCGGCAAAGAGAGACGACAGCGATAGACACACACCCATAAATAAGTGTCGCCACCACATCGTTCGGAAGGAAGCATGCGAAAAAGAATGCCATCGAATCATACACCAGGTACACCAAGAAGAACATGAAGAAGCAGAACCAGAACCTACCAGAGTGATCTCCACTGTCCAATCCTGAAATGAAAAACATAGGTACCACATAGAATACCACGGTGAAAAATAGGAGTGGATAACCAGAGATAATGTATTGAAAGCATATATGCTGATACCGGATAGAAACCTGATGACCGTTCACGATAAAATACAGACCGCTCCAGACATGTCGTAGGGATAGTAGAAATGGGCTGCCATACCACCAAACAGGAGGGAGAAGAAAATCAAAGAGACACGTGCACGGGCATCACGCTGTTCATGCTTCATACGGACAAAGAGTGTACCGAGAATAGTAGCCAACAAAAGAGAACGGAAGATATTGGCAACAATATTGATTGGACGACGGACTCTACTCAAGGCAGCACGTTTCTGAAGCACTGAGTACTGGTGCCACCACGATGATGCATACTGGTGGTCATATTGGGGTGCAGTGAAGTTTGGAGGTACAATACCTTTATCGGCCTCTGCCTTGGTAATAAGGTAGATCTCAGATTTTTTGAATTCTTCTGGCCCGTCAAATGGCAACGGTTTTCCTTGGCTGTCTTTAGGACGTCTGGTTCCATCGGCAATTTCCAGTACAAAATCAGCTGGATTGTAATGTGGCTTGATATTCATGTTGAATTGGGAGACATAATTCAATACCTCCTCACTGTGATGTCCGAGTGGACCGAAATAAATGGTTTTACCACCCTTTGTAAGAGAAGCAAATTGTCAAACTTTTCAAAAATTGAAGCTGAAGGCTGAATGGATAGTACAGATCCACGGTTCTATTGAGTTTCTTAGTAACTCTGGACACGACGTTGATAACCTTGTAAGCTGCACCGGAATCCAAACCACTCGTTGGTTCGTCAAGGAAGAGGATTTGAGGGCCACTGGCCAACTCAAACACCAATATTGACACGTTTTCTTTGGGATAGGGAAATACCGTCTCCAAGAACTCCTATTGGAACATTTTCAATTTTCTTGAGACTGAGAATCTCAATGATCTTATCAACGGTTTCTTTCTTTTTCTCCTTTGAAATGGATTTGTCAAGACGGCACTCTGCACTAAATTGGATTGCTTCTCTAACTGTCTGTGTTGGTGGGAGGACATCCTGTTGCTCTACATAAGCGGCAATACGATTGAAATACTTATTCTTGGGCTTGCCATTCACTAAAATTTCACCAGTTATATAACCACCTGTCTTTCTACCGGCCAATTACATCAAGTAGTGTTGATTTTCCAGCACCGGATGGACCCATCAGAGCAAGCATAGTTCCTGGCTTACAATATCCGCTGACATTGTCTAGCAACTGGAGTTTACCTTTTTTCTTTGACTTTAGGATTGTCAGGATCAGGAATTTTGTAATCTACAGAGTAGCAGAGGTCCTTAAACTCAAGATAGGAACCGTCACTAATGAGACTGGACTTATCTTCGGGAACTATATGCTCTTCTTTTACCTTCTTCTTTCTTTTTCTTTAAACGTTGATGGACAGCCCACTCTTCATTGTCAGCCTCCTCTCTCTTTTCTGAATAAAGATAGGAATTGGCTAGTGTATCACTACTGGAACCAACATCAGTAAACACAACTACCACTGCTTTGATGCCGCTCTGGTCAGTGTTGACTCCTTGTGAACAGGCCTTGCCAGTGGAAGTCCCTCTTGAGAAAAATGTTAAAGAACGAATTTTTCTCTGGATTGATGGGCTTGGAACGATGTTTGGGAATAGAAACGCAAGAATGTAAGAGCAAGGAATGCAACATTGAAGAAGAAAAGAGCATAAAACAGTACGAATACAATGCAAAGATATTTGAAAACCATCGTTTGTACGCATTCCAAATTGTCTTAGAAAATCTTCTCCCTGAGTCATTGGACACACTTGATTTCCTCCGTATCCACCAAATTCAACTGCAACATTTAAAAGGGGATCGGTTACAGGCGGCACCCAATTCTACTGGACGACAATAGTAGTCGATATTTTGAAAACTCATTGATCGCCAAACCTTCAAACGCCCACGTATACGGCGATATATAGTAAAGCCAAATCCACCAACCACCGGTAATATTTTTTTGGTGCCATGAAACCAGACATGAGCAAAAGAACACCCAGCACTGCTGATGATATAATATTTGCTAGACCAACTGTCGGAGAAAGTGAAGAAACCATTTTCACAAATCCATTAGACATTTGATCGATTCTATAATGCATAGACATTAGATGTAATTAGTAAACTCTAATCCACGAAATCCAAAGTATTTTTCTTTTACTTACAAAATCATCATAAATAAGAAATAACCAAATCTAACCAAAGTAGACCGTAGTCCGCACATCCAATAGAGAATGCTACTGAAAATAATAATTTCCAGAAAGGCGGCTGGCATATCACAGATAGTGTTGGCAATAAAATATGGTGTAGTTCCGTAGAATTTTTGCTTGAATAGAACAAAGATTAATTAATTGCACAGCGTTTACTTCTCTAGAGTATACCTACACTCCTTTGCACATAAAAGATTTGCCTTTGGGCAAAGAATTGTTGAATGGAACCAAAAGATGAAAAGATAATGAAAGTCATGGCAAAGAATAGTAAACCAAATCTATCGTTTCCACCCTTCTGATCATGATCCAATTGGAAGAATAGACCTCCTAGAATCAAACCCATAACAACTCCTTTCATTACTCTTACTGCTGCACCTGCATAATCACGTGCCATCATAGTGAAACCTCTCTTCATTGTAAACAATACTTGTCTTGGAATGGAATGACTAAATTTTGGTTGATCAAATGAATCCTTCATTTCTTCAGGTGGCTCTTTACCCATAATACCATTGGGATGCTCTTCCAAAGAAGTCATTAGATCTTTATAAACTATATATAAATTGGTTAGTATTAATATGTCTAGTAGATTGCAAACTGAGCCAACATACTTTTGGATTCTTTATAGGCTTTCACAAAATCATCTGAGGTTTGGCACTTTGGTGGATGGAAAAACGAATATCTGTCTGGATCATCAACAATTTCCTCTGTGAATTATTACAATTAGACTTGTTAGTATAGTATAGGTAGTTTGATTATCGATGCGTTGACTTACGGAAAAACTCAGAGGGATTGTTATGCTTGGGACAAACAAATCCTAGTGTCTCAAAATAATCCAAAGCGTCGGCAAGTGGTCCAAAATAAATAATTTGACCAAGTGAAAGAATCATAAGATTATCAAATAAAGATGTTAATTGGGCACTTGGTTGAAGTAAGGTGACCAGTGCTGGCGAATTAGATTGGGAAACGATTCTTCGAAGACGACCGATAATATCGAGTGATGTTGAACTGTCCAAACCGGTGGTTGGCTCGTCCATCAAAATAAGATTACTACCACCAATTACATTCACTCCAATGGTGACACGCTTCTTCTGACCACCACTAATTCCTCTAACCAGGTCATCACCAACCAAGGTGTTTCTTGACTCATAGAGTCCTAGGGCTTTCAAACAAAGATCAACTTTTTCTTTCTTCTCTTCTTTGGTGACTTTTGAAGGAGATTGGCAATCTAGAGCGAATCTTAAAGTTTCTTTTACGGTCAATAGGGGCATATGATAGTCCTCTTGAGTTACATAGGCTACGTCTCTGTGGTGATTCTTATGGTTGATGGGATGACCATTGAAAAGTAGAACTCCATCTATCTTACTATCCTTGACTTGGCCAGCCAAAACTTTGAAAAGTGATGATTTACCACATCCTGGTGAACCCAGAATTAGAGTCATCTCTCTTGGTTTCAAATAGAAAGACATGTCGTGAAGCAAATCAATCTTTTCTTTGTGAGCATCGGAGCTCTTTACAGAATATGTTAGGTTTTTGGCATAGACATACATTCCAGTTCGTTCTGCCACATCGGGATTCTGCAGAATCTGATTAGCCAATTGATCATCTTCAGTGCCAAGTGTTTCATCTTCACTTATAGGGAAGTAAGAAGATGCTTTTTGAGAAGCTCTCAATGCATAGAAATCCGTTTTATTCTTATCACCTCTAGTCTCAGGATATGAAGTGTCGGATGAACTACTTGGATATCCTGGTAAATTCAAATTTGAATTACTTTGTCCACCACCACCATATTCACTTGTTATAAAACGTTGAGAACCGTCATCATTAATATTACTTTCAGTATAAGTATTTTGATTGCTACTATAATTGTTATTATTATTACTACTATTAATATTATTATTATTATTGTTATTATTATTGTTGTTGTTTATTGAAGATCCACTTCCCGCCAGATTCCTTCTACTCAGACCAGTGGAATCTGAAAAACCTATTCTCTTGTGGGAATTACCACTTCCACTAAGATTCATTTTTTAGTTTTTATTTTTTTGTTTTTACTCTATTTGCATCGCTATTAAATATCTTAATCTCTATCTTTCTTTGTCTTAATTATTATTATTATTAGTCTAATTCTTTCTTTATATATGGAACAGAATCAAATAATTTATTGTCTTCAACAACAGCAACCAGAGTGAATCTATCATTTCCTAAATCTTATTATTATTATTATTATTGTGAAATTGATTTATTATTTGGAATTAAATTTATTTGTAAGATAATCCATGAGCGAGATAGACAGATTTTTTTCATTACCATGGTTGGAACTAACATCATGATGCTATGATATATAGGCTCTCTCTCAATCTGATATCTGGATAGCCGAAAATGACACAAAATTCAATTACTCATTTCACCACAAAACCACTCACCCACATGCCAATGCACCACACTTGAATAGGAAACATCAATGTTTATACATCAAATTTTGTTCGCGAAAGCAATACTGTCAGGTAGAATGTCAAAACTTTTCAATTATTTCTATCTTACTATTTACTACAACATGGTTATTTTTACAATTTCCATTGGTGATTGTAGCTGATCACATTTTAATGTTGTTGTCATCTGCGAACTACTTTCACAATTATTTTTCAAACAAAGGGACTCTTTATTCTCTTATGCTCCATTCATTTCAATTTAATTCTTTTCATTCAATTCATTTCATTGTATCATTTTCTCTTATCATAAATTAAATGGTGTTTTCTTTAATATTTTTGTGACATTAAATTAATGTGTCAGTTATGAATGAAAGAATCATATTCTGAATTCTTTGTTATCCAAATAAATTTAAATCAAAGCTAAATAGAACTATTCTTTTGTATTTGGAAATTGATGATGTTAATTCACATATTATTTAAAAGGTCAAACACTAGAATCTATATCTTAATAATAATAATATTTTATTTTGTTATTTAAATCATTAATACTATACAATCAATATTATTATTATTATTATTATTATTATTTATATTTGAGATAATATTTGCCCAACCAATCATTTCTATATTTACATACTTATTATTATTATTTTTATTATCTATGATTGTCGTTCTTGTTTTGACTCCAACAGACTTGTTAGTATAGGGGTAAGGAAAATCAAAAGAAGGGAAACGTAATAGTTGTTTGTTTTGATTATCATGATGTGGTATTGATGCATGGATGTTGTGTGGTCTTCAAGTTGTACATACATCCAACATCATTCAACACACATTTTGATTATTTCTTTTTTTGTTTGTTTTTGAGATATTATAATATTTGTTTGTCATACACCATCATATTACAGTGTGTATTGATATCTATCATTTTCTTGCTTTATCATCTATTTAAGAATATTACTAAAACATATCAAAACGAACTAGCTAACTAAACAAAGAGAGAATCAATCAGATGATAAGATAATAAGATGACTGACTGGTCATGAGTTTAAATATTTCAAAAGTTTAAACGATCAGCCTATATCAAATCACCACTCGACTTTTCTGATGCATGGGACTAGCATAGCATACTACAGTATTGGTTTTTTTTCAATTTTCGTAAATGTTGTCTGTGTGTGTTTGATTATACTTGTTTAATGGTGGGGTGTTCTGTAAACAATTATTATATAATACACCTATTTATTTATTTATTTATAGTAGTGTGTTTTGTATTGTTTTGTTTATTTTTTTTTATTTGAGTTTGATTGGGATGGATTGATGATTGATTGATTAATTGATTGGTAATATATAATTTACTCATCTAATGTTTTTTCATTCTCCAAAAATCAAAAACATCAGCTATATTACGAACAGTATCAATTCAACATCATCTATTTTTGTTAATTCAAAATTGTTGTTGTTGTTGTTGGTTTTGATTATCATCAAATTTAGTAACTATTTTCATTCAACCAAACCAGAATTAAACAATACAAAACAGTAATTTCCAAAAGTTACCACCATTATTTCTTTTTTGATTTAATAGATTGCAAACTAAGCATAACAATAATAACAATAATATCAATTATTTGGAAGAGAAGGAATAAAAATAGATAATAGAATTTTATATTTAGGAGATTGGAAAAGAATTAATAATTGTTAATTTGCAAGAAAAAAAAAAACAAAATGGAAATTGAGACTAATTTCATGGTCTCAAGTCCAAGAGGACTAATTAGTCCTCGTGGCTCAGTGACTTCTTCGCTCAGTCCACTTAGAACAGCCCCATCTCCCCCACTAAAGCCTTCAAAGAAAAATATTGAGCAAATCTCAAGCTCAATAATGTTTGCAGCCACTTCATCACCTTCCATCAACCAAAACAATTGTGAACTAAGTGAACAAATCAACAATTCCAACGAACGCTCAAATATCAGTAAATTAGAGACACCCATCATCAATAATAATAAACCTGAAATTAAATCAATTTCTCCAAGCATCAGTCATTGTGATCTGTCTTCAGATCTCAGCTCATGTAGCGAGCTCAGTGAAGGCGATGCAGAATCTGACTCTGAAAGCTGTCATATGACTTTGGAGGAGGAGCTTGCATACTCAAAGAAATCGTTGGCCCAAGCCAAAGCAACTATTGCATCACTCATTGAGCAAATTTCTGACTACCAGACCATGGTCGAAGAAGAAAAAGAAAGAGAAAAAGAACAATTTCAATTACAGTTGGAAGAAGTAATATTTAACTTGTCCATAAGTTTCTAAAGAACAATTTACTAATCTTATGATTTTATTATAGATGATGGAAGAGCTGGAAGAATTGAAAAAAGAAAAGAATAATTTGGCAAAGACTAATGTCAAGAATTTAGAGACACTGATGCATGAGATTGACCAAATCGAAGAAAACCAACAATGGCCTTAGAGAATCGATAGAAATAGAGAAAAAGAAATACCAATCAGCAGTTGAGACTATTCAGCAACTAAAAGAAGAGCTGGCTAACAGCATGAGTGGTGAATCATTGGCTAACAGCACTGCAAGCTCATTGGTTATTCCCAAGCATGTTTCATCACAAGTAATGTTGGAATTCAAAGTGGATGATGGTGTTGTTTCAAAAGTTAAATTAGTACAATCAAAGGTAAAGGAAGACAGCCAATCCAATGATCTTTCTTTAGACAATGTAAATTCTCTTTCGTTGTCTTCGAACGGAATTCCAGCTTCGGTAATCGAGATGGAAGAAGAAAGAAACGATCTTCTCAGAAAACTATTATTTGAAAAAGAAAATCATGGCAAAACGCTAACTGCTCTTCGTGAAGAGAAATTAAAATCAGAATCCAAACAAGACATCAGTAGATGAACTGGTTAAAAAGTAGTAATTTTATATATCTTGATTTCAATTTCTATCCACTAATTTTCTTCCTATTCCAGAATTAAGGAGCTAATTAAAATGCACTCTGCCACCTTAAAGGAGCTAGATGATGAAAGGGAAATAAATCAACAGAAATCCGATCAAATCAATGAATTAAGATTACAAATTTCAAGAGTAAATATTGCTATTTCCAGTGAATCACTTTGTATTGAATACTAATCGTTTGTTTCATAGCCTACAACATCCTCTGCAAAAATTCAAAGAACTCATTCTCAATTTATTACTCTCAAGAGAACTCCACCAATGAATGGAGCCAAATCCAATTCAAATTGTTCAACTGCAACGGAAATCCCACAGCTTTCACCAAGCTCTTCCATTAGCAATGGTAGCTCAAAGGAAGCAGCTAAAAAACTGACTCAGCTTATTAGTAGTCTACCATGTCCAGCTCCTCCCGATTCCATAAAACAGACTACCCCTCCATCAATTTCAACTGATAGAGTTTCTCCAGTTACCGCTTCAATGGCAAACCTTTCAACCCTTACCTCAGGAATCAGCACAACTACACCACCTCCAGCAACAACAACCCCTCTATCCACTTCAACTGAGGGCAATGAAAGTCTTTTTAAACATGATGAGAATACCACACTTAGATGCGAATCTTCAGCAGAGCTGAGATCTCTAAGAAGAAGTGCTGCATCGTTTGATTTAAATGCCTCTTCAAAACGTATGGTCAAAGTAAATTCATTATTGGGCCACAATGAGAATATGATAAGTTGGCTCAACAGTGATCCAACTCCTGCTCCTATTCAGTGTATGGCCGAGGTAGGAAAGCACGTGTGGGTTGGTTGCAGTGATGGCTCTATTAGAGTCATGGATAAGGAATCACACTCCACAGTTGCTACCCGTCCAGGACACTCACCACATGGTGTATACACTCTTGTTGTTGTTGGCAAAACAGTGTGGAGCTCAAGTCGTGATTCTAAGATCAAGGTATGGAGTGCCAAGAGCGGTAAGCTTCTGAAGGAACTAGATGGACACTCAAGCCATGTAACATCTTTATTGTTGGTCGGACAAAATGTGTGGTCAATTTCAGCAGACATGGCTATACGTGTCTGGTCAGTATCTTCTTATCGCTGTATCAAGAAGATCGAAACTAAGAGCTATCTTGTAAGCATGGCCAAATTCAATAACCAAATATGGATTGGTACTGAGAGCTCGATCTTGAGATGGGACTCAACTACATTTGAGCAGATTGACACGCTCCAAGGTCACAAGAAGATGGTACATTGCATGATACCAGTAGACAACTACATTTGGTCATGCTCCAGTGACAATCTAATTTGCCTATGGGATCCAAATACTGGAAAACTGGTCAAGAGACTTACAGATCACAAGAGCAGAGTATTTTATTTGCTCAGAGTAAACAACCATGTTTGGTCATGTGCATGGGACAGAACCATAAAGATTCACCATGTCGAGACTTTGGAGCTTGTCAAAGAAATTGAGCCAGTGCATCGCGATGCACTCAGCTGCTTGACCCTAATCAAAAAGGCCAACACCCTCACATCGCAGATATGGTCTGGCTCATGGGATCACACCATCATCATTTGGAAGACATCGGATCCAACCCCCAACTCCTCAGCACTTAACAGCTTCAATACTTTCTCTGGCGCCCATCCCACTCTTGATTTGCCACCTCCATCACAACCAGTGGCTCCTCAAACCAGGAAAAACAGCTCTTCAAACAACATCCTACACAACCACAACAACTCCAGCAGCACCAGCAATGCAAACAATACCAAGTCAGAGAAGAGCGCCAAGAGAGGCTCTGTTCGTCTGTCGATGTTCTTTGGCAATCGTGACGTCAGCGCAACCACATCGACACCAAACCTCACTGTATATAACGAAAACAACAGGTCGATGGAAAACCTGCACAGCCATTACCCTCTCCATCAGTCGGGATCTGCCATTCCAACACACCATTCGTCGTCATCATCATCATCTTCATCCATGTCACATTTGCCGGTGGTCGTGCCAACTCCAATCATATCGACACAGCCACCCGTCAACAGCACCTCACCCAAAATGTCAACATCGCCTCGCGGTGGACTGCTGTCACTCCTATCACCACGCTCACAATCAGTTGCAACCCTCGAGAAGCTGACATCACCACCATCGAGAGCATTCTCGCTGTCCGACTTTGAAAAGCCATCAGGTGCACTCATTCCACACGATCTCGTTAAAGTAAATCAAAACCACTCGGTTATGTGCAATATCTGCCAAACGTAAGTATCTACTATTATTATTATTATGATCATTTCATTTTATTCCAAAAACAAAAGCTGACCAAACAGTATTTACTGCTTTTTTAGTAAAATAACAAGTGCATGGGGTAAGAAACAAGTATATCACTGTCGATCGTGTCAATCAAATTATCACCCAGGCGATTGTGTGGAGAAGTCTGCATCCGTGCAGTGTTCTGGTAAACCACCCATCCCAAATTAAATAAATTAACTTAAATTGTTTTAAACAATACAATAAATTAATTAAATCTAATATAAACGAACCAATATGACATTAATGGGCAAATGTATATTGGATGCAAGTGGTGTGCTATATATATATTTATGTGTTTACTATTCATTTTCATATTTGTTTATTAAATAAAAAATAAATAAAAATAAATCAAATTAAAACATCTATCATCCAGTGTTTGGTTATTGTTGTATTATAAATAATAATTGGAAACGTAATTTTTTAAACTCTATTATTTCATTGTAACAATTAAAAAATAGAAAGAATTAATTAAATATGTAAGTATTTTAATTGGTATCCAATAAATTCCATACCATATTTAGTGGGCTGTCACTGCCAACACCAAATATAAAATGGAAAATAAAAAGAAATATGAATTAGTGGGGGTAACATATGTTACAACAACCAGGAATATTAACAACAACAACAACAACAAATACAAAGACAAGAATAAATATTTAGTATATGTATAGTTTGTTTTTAAGATAATTTTTATAAATTGTGATCATTTGTGATTTGATTCGTCCAAACTTCAAGATATGAAAAATTAACAATTTTTTTTAATTTTATATTTTTTATAAAACAAAATTTTTCACACAGTTTTATTTTTGTGTATCTAAAAACAAAGCAAAAAAAGCAGCATATTGGTTGTACTTGGCAAGAAATAAATGAGTTCACCTATTCAAAGACTTAGTGTTATTAATAAACACTTGACTGAAAACAACAACAATAATATGTCTGGTAAGTTAGTAAAACTAAAGAAATAGATAGAACTTTGGTCATAGTAGTAGTTTAGTAACTAACACTCGAGATGAACCACCTCACAGAATTAGAAAACAACAATGTCGCAGGTGAGAAGAAGAATGACGACTTCCAAAACTTTTTGGATATCTTCCCAATTTTGACAAAGGAGATCCTCAAGGACTTGCCAACTATGGACATTCCAGTCCAACAACAACAGTGGATCACCAGATTGATTGACTCTAGCGTTGCTGGTGGTAAGATGAACCGTGGTCTCACTGTAGTCCACTCTTTACAATTTTTGGTTGAGGGTCGTCAATTGTCTCGTTCAGAGATCTTCAAGGCCAACGTCTTGGGTTGGTGCGTAGAGTGGCTCCAAGCCTTCTTCTTGGTTGCTGACGATATTATGGATCAATCAATCACCCGTCGTGGTGCTCCATGCTGGTACCGTACTCGTAACTTGCTCTCAAGTGAGCCAAACGCAACCGTTGGTACCATCGCCATCAACGATTCATTCATCTTGGAGTCATGCATCTACGTCCTCATCAAGAAGTACTTCAGAAACGAGACTTACTATGCCGATATTCTCGATCTCTTCCACGAGACCTCCTTCCAAACCGAGCTTGGACAACTCCTCGATCTCACTACCCAACCAAACCGTGGTGACTTCTCCATGTACTCACTCGACACCTATCGTCGTATTGTCAAGTACAAGACTGCCTACTACTCATTCTACTTGCCAGTTGCTTTGGCTATGTTGATGGCCGGTATCACCAGCAAACCAGCTTTCGACACTGCCCTCGATATCCTCTTGCCAATGGGAGAATACTTCCAAGTTCAAGACGACTACCTCGACTGCTATGGTGATCCAAAGGTCATCGGTAAGATTGGTCGTGATATCGAAGAGAATAAGTGCACTTGGCTCATCTGCCAAGCCATCCTCAACGCCAAGCCAGAACAAATTGCTCAACTCAAGAAAGTTTATGGTCGTGAAGCTCCACAAGATGTTGCCGCTGTCAAGAAGATCTACGCCGAAATTGGAATTGAAAGAATCTTTAAGCAATACGAAGAAGAAAGCTACAGATCACTTGTTGAGAAGATCAATAACGTTAAAATCATGCCACAAGAAGTATTTTTCAAATTGTTGGCCAAGATCTACAAGAGATCACTCTAAATCAACCTCCACAATCCAGAATACTTTATACACTTTACAAAAAATATCAATATTTATATGATGATCCAAAAGCAAAAGAAAATTATGTCACAGATTCGAGATGGAATTCTTATTACACCCTTTCCTTGGTCCGTCATTCAATCACCTAAATTTTTTTTGCTACCAAAAAATAACTTATCAACAGCAACAACTATATATCACTTCATCCATCAATAAATAGAAGTATTTTGTTTTTTTCTATACTATCAATCAAAGTCAAAATATCCACAAGCTTCAACTACTTTGTTTCATATTTACAGTGCACAGATTAATAGGAGTGCTTGTTGTATTTTTAAATATCTAATTTTAAGATTTATTTGTGTGTGGTATTTAGCACTTGCAACAAATTTGATGAAATGGGCTTAAAGCGCTCGACATTTTATTGGAATCAATTTGTGTATTGTGTTGGGCAAACTCAACTAAAAATCTTTCTTTTAAAATTTTTAATATTCTTTTTACTTGGATGTAATGTAAATCAAACGCTTGTTGATTTTATAATCACAAGGAAAGGAAATAATAATAATACCAAACAATCAATCTAATAAAACAAGACAACAACTAAGTAAAGAAAGAAGGAAAGAAAATAAAGTAACTATTAGTGATTCAATCACTATCCATGAATAATATTCAAGTTACTTTTCACTACTATTTAATAACAAGAGTTTAGTTTGAAAACTTTAATTGAAAAGTTAAGGCAATCATTAGAAACTTTAGTAGGTTTCTTTGAAACACAGTGTTTCTGTCAAAACTAAGAAGCAAGAGAAAGTGTATGTACAACATTAATTTTTCAATGGTAGTTGTAGTCGACGACCACAGGATTTCCTGGTATTTTTATTTATTTTAAAAGTCGTGTTCATGAAATACACCATCTATCAATGGTCATTGTGGTATAGTACAGATGATGTATTCAATTTGATCATGATGTGTGGAGATCTCATTAACAACCCTAAACGAACGAAATCCATTACTTTAATAAGTAAATATTATAATAGGATCAAGGTCATTTGTAAACGAAAGTTTGTGTGTGAATTAATTGATGAACAATCGTACATATGTGTGGTATGATTACGATGATGATGGTGCTGATAATTATTACTTAACAAAAACAAAAGCAAATAAATTAAAACAACAACAGCAATAACAACCCCATACATCATTAAAACAACTCAAACCCTGCTTTTTGATCAAAATTTCAAAAACAGGACCGTCCAATTTCAAAATAAAACCCATATTCAAACAAACCATCTGATTTCAATAATTTACCCCCACCAAGCTCCATTCACACGACTTTGGTTATATTAAAATAATACATGTTATCAGTGTTAGTAATTAAATTACGCACACCGATTTACCTGTCCTTGATTGACCAACTACTGCTTAACCATTATACCATAAACATAAATCCAGAGTTGGACATCTGTTTTCACACACACACACACACACACATAATCATTTTTCAGAAGAACCCAAAGTTAACCACTATTTCTCTTTTTAACCAGAGTCACTAACACCCCACCGCATCGTATCACAGGCCCACCTGCACAGAACATCCTCCACTCACTTCCATATCCGTCAAATATTAGAAAATGTCAAATTTCCTACAAAAGGTGCTAAAATCACCTTCCACTCAAAATCTTTTAAGTACTCAATCAAACTCAAATACTGCCAACACTAGTAATACTAGCAGTAGTAATAAAACAACTTCAGAAGTAACAGAGCCTCCTGTTATTGCCACTGAAAATTCCTCAAAAGTAGTTGGACCAACAAATACAACAACAACAACAACAACCACAGTATTGGATCAGTCAGATGAAGCTATAAAACAATTGCCAAATCCCCCGACATCGTCACCTACAACACCTGACAGTAGTCTCAACTCCACACCAACCAAAATAGTTGTCACAGAAAGCTCAAAAAAGCGAAGCAACTTCATCACCAGTCCCTTTGTCCGAATCAAATCGTTCTGACTCCACTACCTCTTTGTCATCTGCTGTATCGTCAAATTCCAACTCCAGTCACACCAATACAAGCACTGCAAGTTTGCCAAATTCTTCAAACAATTTGCAAAGACAATACAGTAATACATCGATTCGATCCGACGATTCCTCTTCCCTAGGAACAATGAATTCTAGCATTATGAATGATGATTATGATGATAATGGCCAGAGCATGCTTTCCTGCTCACTTCCCAATGGAAGCATATCAACTCCCACATCTCCAACTCCATTCTCCTATACATCACAAAACACACCTTTGTCATCTTCGATCGCCACCACCTCTTCCACTTCCTCCTATTCTTCTACAACTTCTTCTTCCTCATCCAATTCGAGATTCAGTAACAAGAAAACATCCAATATCAAAGACCAAACTCCAACTGGCAGTCCATCATTCATTCAGACCAACAACACCTCTCTCTGATTCCGACTCACCCAGCAACCATGGCAGTAGGTTGGACAAGTTTATGAAAAAAGGTGCACAAATGCTACGTGGACCCGATATTCACTTATTCTCAAACAAAAAGCAAATCCAGCTCAGGCTCAAAGAAAAAGAAACAACCAAAGTTCGATTTGGATACAGAGATCTCTGCACCCTACAGTGTTGTCCACAAGATGCACGTAGATTTCGATCTCAAGTGGACTGGACACAATGATTTTGTACTGGACGAAAAGCTGGGAGATGGTGCATATGGTTCGGTGTACAAAGGTACACACAAAGACCTTGGCTTCACGCTTGCGATCAAAGTTATTGAAATCAAAGAGTCAGAGGCACAATCGCTTCAAAACGAAATCAACATCCTAAAGAATTGTAAAAGTAGTAATATTGTATCATATTTTGGTTCCTTACAGAATGAAGATAAAGTTTGGGTAAGTATTGTCGAATCATTGATTTCCATCTTTACCATTGAATCGATTCTAACGCTTGTGAAATTCTAATCTTCTAAAGATTTTAATGGATTTCTGCTCACTTGGATCAATACGTGATATTATCGAGTCAACAGAAAAGACACTGAATGAATCACAGATTTCATTTGTTGTAAAGAATACATTGAAAGGTTTGATTTATCTTCATAACAGAATATTATTCATAGAGATATCAAGGCTGCCAATATTCTCTTGACAGATCAATCCGAGGTTAAAATTGGCTGATTTTGGTGTATCTGAAAAGCTATCTGATTTCGATGATCAATCAAAGGAAATGATTGGAACACGTATGTAAAAATAGCATTAAGACTAGATCAATGTCAGTGATATTGATTAATTATTATTTCAATTAGCTCTATGGATGGCACCAGAAGTTATTCTCAAAAAGAATTATGATTATAAGGCCGATATTTGGTCACTTGGTATCACTATTATAGAGATGGCAGATGGACTTCCACCTCATATGGATATGAATCCAATGAGAGCTATGAAGGTATGATCAGATAGTCTTAAAACTTAAACTTATGGTCGTTTGATATTAATATTTTAAAATCCATTGAATTTCTTTTAGATGGTTCCAATTTGGTCTCCACCAACGTTTAACGAACCAAAGAAATGGTCTCCATTACTAAATGACTTTTTATCAAAGTGTCTGGTGAAAGATCCAGAGAAACGTAGCTCACCCAAGGAATTGTTGAACCATCCATTCTTGAAAAAGACTAAGGGTCCAGAGGTATTTGGGTGACCTTATCCACCAGGTTTTAAGACTCAAGAAGAAGAAGCATGATGAAGCTAAGAAGAATCAAGAGACAAATGCTTCGAATGCTGATGCTGTATCAGAGCAATCTGTTTCTGAAACTAATGGTACCACTACAGAAGAGACAGAAGAAAAGAAAGGTGGACTTCTTGGCACCGCAACAAGAGGCACCATGGTATTCAAAGGTGTTTATTCTACTTGTCATGAATTCGATGAAGATGAAGATGGCGAAGCTGATGAGGATGGTGGAGAAGGAGATTGTGATGAAGAAGATGAAGATGTTGATCCATTTAGCACTACAGTATTCCATGGTGAGCGTCCACAAACCTATGAAGCAGAGAATGAGGATGATAATTCAGATGGAAGCGAAAATGATGAGGAATATTCATCCACTGGAACAATGGTACACAAGGTCAAAAAACCTATACCACAAAGACATGGAAAACACTCAAGAAGCAAAAGCACTTCTGCTGCCCTCGCATTATCGGAGATCCTCTCAACAAAATCACAGATTCCATCCTCACAAATTCGTGGACCTGGTGGCGCCCCTCTGAAGCCACTGCCTCCATTGCCACCCCATCTCCAAAGCCAAAATAGTCAGCAAGATCTGCATCAACAACATCTTGGAGAATTGATACACCAAGAATTTTCAAACTTTGAAACCAAGGTCCTTGGTTATATCGACAACAAGAATCAATCAGCTCTCGAAGACATCAAGGAGCATGTGAGCAGTGTAGAGAGAAACCTCATATCCTATGTAAACCAAGAGTTGCAGAACGTACTGAGTGTATTCACATTGAAATTGCAACCTCTTTTAACTTCAATCGAGGAGTTGAAAGTTGCCAACCAGCAGTTAATACAGCAGCAATCACAGGTCGCCAAGCCACCATTTGTAACTAAACATGCAATGATCATCGAACAACCCAAACGATGTACATCTCCAATCCTATCAACGGCCTCAACAACCACTGGAAGAAGACCACTATCATCTTCAACAGCATCGCTTGAAGAGCCTACAACACCAGCTACACCACCCACTAATCTAACATCATCGCCAAGCCAAACTCATAGTTTTAGACCACTGTCTGCTCCTGTTATCCACGAAAACATTACCCATTCAAATCAATCAGAGAACATCAGCACCCATTCCAGGTAGAGCACCAATCATCAACTCACATTCATCTTCACCTCCAAAACATGATTCTGTACAACAGCCACAACAACAACAAGCACAACCAACATCCAGAGTATCACCAACACTTCGAAGAATGTCATCACTCCCCAAAATCAATTCACCAGACACTTCGACAAATCAATCACCTTCAACCGAAAGGAAGGCATTCTACCAAGATGACCATATCGACATCAACAAGCATCTTGTTACTGAGAAGTTGAAAATATTCCAACAACAACAACACTCTTAGGATCCTAATTTCAACAACAACAACAAACCAACATATTTAATAGTTTTATTAAACAACCTATTTCTATTTATAATGCATAAGAAATAAACATTAATTTGTATTTGCAGTAATAATAATAACAACTTGTCAAGGTAGTGTCTCCCAAATTTATCATAATTTTGTCCAAAAAAACAATGTTTATAATTTTGGGCACCAAAACACCCAATTTTATTATATCCACCTTCCCTTCTTATGGGTTATAATAAGCTTCAACAAAAAGCAATCAATCAATCAATAACACGCTTTTTTGATTTTGATTTTTTTTATTTATTTTTTATTTTTATTATTTGCATATAATTTGTAATAACACAATAAATTAGATTAAGATTTACTTTAGATTAAATCAAGATCAGAACATAATTATTATTGTTAAGACTCTCAAAGATAGGATAAGATAACAATCGAATATAAGATCGAGAATGACTATTGAAACATTTAAGGAGAACTTCTGGGGTCCAGGTGGATTCGAGGCGATCGAGAAGAGAATCAATCAGGGAACTGAGAGCACCAAGCACATGTTGTATTTCTTGAAGGAGCGTGCCTCTATAGAGCAGAGCTACGCGAAGAACCTTCAGTCGCTTCTAAAGAAGACCTCGAATGTTGTTGAGTATGGCACGCTTAGAGATGCTTGGTTTGCAGTTAGAGGTCAAGTAGAAACCACTATCGCAACTCACCAGGAGTTAGCCAACAAGTTAGAGAAGGAAATTGTATATTCTTTCCAGAAATTCAAGTCGGAGCAAAAGAAGAATAAGAGCAATTTCCTGCATGACGCTTGGAAGCTAAGTAAGGAAAGAAAAGATCAAGAGAGCAACATTGCCAAATATCGTGCCAAATACGATGAGTACTCAAAGCAATCCGAACAACTAAATAGCACTTTGGAGTCAGCAAAGAGCAGTGGAAAAGGTATAAGTGAAATTGCCAAGGTATGTCATGACATTAATGTTTCAAAAAGGAATTCCTCACTAAACTAACCCGTCATCACTATAGATTCAATCAAGATACAATAAAGCTATAAAGGAAAGAGATGCTTTTGAAAATGACTACAGAGGTGCTGTATCGAAATTGGCAAGCAACCAGCCTACATGGGAGGAGAAGACAATGTCAATCTATCAAACATTGCAAGCAACAGAGGAGGAGAGAATCGATTGCATCAAGGTACAGCTCGATAAATATGGACAGGCAATCAACTCTTCGCAAAGCCAAATAAGCAGTGTCGACCTCATTTCGATCGTCAGTAGCATTGATAAATATGAGGATATAAATAGTTTCATTAGGGAACACAAGACCGGTTCTGAAAGACCTCCTGTTCCTGTTTTTGTACCATATGGAAGAGTAACTATCACCAACTTACTATTGTGTTGATGATTAACAATCAGCAGCTTTACTAATCATTTTCAATCGATACTATAGAATTCATCAGAATTTACTTCAGCACCCAGTAAATCTTTTTCATCATCACTCTCGACTTCAAACTCATCGCCAGCTTCACTTACCTCATCAGTTTCCTCTAATAATTCCAGTTATAAATCATCGGCAATCAATCCACCAACGCTTACCAAAGCTCCACCAGCAGTTGCTTCAAGAAGACCACAAAAACAGGTTAAAGCTTTATATGATTATGTTGGTTCTGACGCAACAGAGGTATGTAACACTTGCCAGCCATACTCCATACACGTGAGAGATCACTAACAGAATTATTCACAATATAGTTGGATTTCTATTCAGGTGATATTATTACAGTTTTGGATGAAGATGAAAGTGGTTGGTGGAAGGGATCCGTTGACGGAAGAGAAGGTCTTTTCCCATCAAACTATTGTGATGTAATATAATGTATTGAAAATAAATGAACAACAAGAGCAGTCAACAAATTAAAACGACAGCACCAATGGCGATCACACTAACAACACCAAACAACAAACTCCAAAGAAAAGAAAACCAACAATGTCAAACAATAGCATTTCACCAATAAGCGAACACCTAAGATTATTAAATATAGTAATCCAATGTAACAACATTTTATTCTTTTAAGTTTGGTCGACTATATCGATTACAAACATTTTGTTTCAATTAATTAAAATCAAATAAAAAAAGACCAGTCACAAAAATACATGGAGGCAGTATCCATAACTCCTCATTCTCGTAGTCATCATCAAGACTAGTGTTTCATTCTTGTCTCTCTTTAAATATGATCCAAGTTTTGCGGATGGTCTACTAACTGTGTAGAGGAAAGGAACAATCTTCTGAATTACCTTTTAAACTATCACTTTTTTCATAGAGATTTCCACCAAGAAGATAAAAAAGATAGATTTTAAAAGATAAAGAGGTGGAATATTTTTATCACTTTCGACATTCCATTTAATTGTTTTAATGTTGTTTTAATTTATTTCAATGCAAAATGATTTAAATTGATTTCATTTATTTGCTTGGTTTGGTTGGATTAATTAATATATACAATAATGATAAAAATGGAAACTAAAAATGTTCAATCATTCATTTGCAAAGTAGGATTGGCACATCCGTAGTAGTTTTTATGAGTAGAGGATTAAATCAAGTAAGTCAGATGTAGGTAGGTAGAAAGTGATTTGTTGGAAAACAGTATTACTGATCTCTATTAAAATTTAAAAGATTGGAATGAAAAGATTAGATTAATAAAGAATTTAAATTAATTAAAAAAAATAACAAGCATATTTAATAAAAATATATATCGATTAATTCTTACAAGGATGATTTGATTGTATCATCTTTAATCTTATAGTGTCGAATAAGCTTGTCATCTACTCTGTCTAAATAGTAATTTCCAATAGAAATATTCAAAGTTGAATCCATTGGTGTGTATGATAGTTTTGAACAATTCTCTTCTCTATATGATAACAACTGTAGAATTTCAATAGAGTTAATAGTTTGGTTCATTTTTAAATTCTATTAAAGATAATTGTCTATGTATAGGTACCGTAGTAAATTCAGAGGGTGAAATTTTAATTCTGTTTGATAGTCTTTGATTAATGTTTGCTAGTTTTCCAATGTTTTCAGTAGATGGGAACATTGGATTATTTGTTGAAACACCCTTAAACGAGAAAAAGGTTGCCGCTAAACCAGATCCATAGGAAAAGACTAAAACTCTCTTACCAATCTAATAATAAATCAAAGTTAGTATTTATAAATATTGTACAAATCTAAAATATATTTACCAAATTATTAACATTGGATAATAAAGACAAGATTCCACCATAAACGGATCCAGAATAACAGTTTCCTAGCTCTTTTGATAAAGTCATTGATGGTAAGACTTTTGATTTGTAATCTCCATCACTAACCTTGAGTGCGACTTGATCAAGCTTTTGCATTTCCATAGGAATCTTTTCCAAGTGCAATTTGATTGAATTCTTGGAAATGATCTTTATATTTGTGGCTTGATTCGTCTGAGGTACCGCCATTCAAAATGTAATCGTTTGTAATACAAACGTCCAAATGATTTTTGAACCAAACGACCGTATGGAGAGTGCATAACACAATAGTCCACCAAATCCATTGAGAAGTTTTGATCTTGGTTCAATCTTTCAAATGCAGACTTGTAGTTGGCATAACATTTATCGAGTGCACGAAGATAGCAGTCAATAGACAGCTTACCATCAACGTATGGATATTCACTTTTTCCGTCTGGTTTGTAGAAATCATATACATTTTCCATGTGAACGCCACGAATACTTTGCTCCATGACAAGAGGAGCATTTGGACCAATCAACATTGCAACTACACCAGCACCACCAGTTGGTCTGGCTGGTCCTTTTGCGTAGACAGCAATATCACCTGTTACAACCATAGCGAATTTACCATCCCAATAGCTACTCTCAATCCACTGAACACTATTAAACAATGCATTAGTTCCACCATAGCATGCGTTGTATGTATCAACACCTAGGAATCAAAGGATTAGATTTATGTCGAAACTATTTAGAATCATTCGTAGTCTTACCTTCAATAGAAGTATTTCCATGCTCTTGGAATAGGGTCATTAGATGAGTTTTAATTGATTTGGATTTGTCAATGATAGTTTCGGTTCCGACCTCTAATCTACCAATCATGGAGTATGGAATGTTATATTTTTTCATTAATGACTGGACAGAGTTCATGGCCATTGATACAATGTCCTCACGATCACCACAAAATGCCATATTGGTTTGACCTAAACCAATAGTATATTTTCCAGCGGATACTCCATCAAATGTTTCTAAAAGAAATGCAATTAATATTGAAACAAGACTCTACCATTCTTCTTTTACATTGAAATCCTACCTAATTCGGTTTGAGTTACATATGTCTCTGGAAAATAGATATCCATTGCCAGGATACCAATGTTTTGTGGTCTTTCATTATTCATTATCATTCTCTTTCTAATTGTTTGTTTGATAAACAATAACAATATCAATAAATAAATATGGTAGATTGATTGGTTGGGTTGATTGATTGATTTCTTAGGTTGATGATATATATATATAATACTACTTAATTTAGAAGCAAATAGTATTTAACTAAGTATAGTAACTAGTAGTAGAAGGTAGGATATAGTTATTAGTAAATAATAGTTTTAGTATGATTTATACATAAGTAATTGTTGATAGTTTATGTTCTATTTATAAGTTGATTGACACAAGACAAACAGACAGACAGCTGTTTTTGTTTATAAGGTGATACATTATTGGATTTGAATGGTTCTGTTCTGTTATGTTATTCGACATAGGTGGGCTGTCAAACAATAAGAGTATTCTCACCTCTAACAGAGATGACAGTAGTATTAGTAGTGAGCTGCTGCTGGTGGTGGTGGGAGTGTGGTAGGGTAGTAACATTTAGCAGACTAGACTTGTAGTGCAGTGTGTTAAAAATTAAGATGGTGGAGAACGGAGTGAATAAATATTAATCTTCTGCTGTCATGTCGGATTGAAGTAGATATGTATGAAGGTAAAGATTTGAAAAGCAAATCATTTAATAATATCCATTAGGTGTGAGCTAGCAAGTATCCATTCATTAATTAGTGGTATTATTTAATATTACCCATTAAAGCAACTGTGAGTTAGTGGTGAATGTATGTGTGAATATTTATTTGAGATTAGGAGTGAGAGTAAGTGAGTGGTTGGTTGTTTTAGTTGTTTGGTTGTTTGCTTTCTTGTTTGTCTTGTTGGTTGGTTGGTAGTATGTGTGTGTGTGTGTGTGAGTAGTGGGATGCATTTGAAGTTTATATAAAGATGGAGATTGATTTTAAAGAGAATATCCGACCCGAATGAGGTGGATATATGATTCTGCAACATGATAGATACAGTATTGAATTCAATCCTTCCATTCCATTGCATTGCATTGAATGTCATTTCATTTGTAAGTTGAGTGTTAGCCTCCCAATAATTTATTTGATAGATGTTAAACACAGTAGTCGTAAGACTTGTATTTGATTGCTGCTGTACCAACATGTCATATTTTTAAGTCATCTATAACTATAGCTTATAGTCCAATAAAATACAGATTTATTATTAAACAATACATTACTTTCTATCAATTAAAAGTGATGTCTATTCTAATATGTACAAGTGTATGTTATATATTTTATATTACTAGTATTATGTTACTATAAATACAAGCTGTAGAATTCTGTTTAATTATATATATTAATATAATAAATGATAATAAAATGATGTATAATTATTTCTATTTTTTTGATAATAAGCTAGTTGATCCAAGATCTAAAAACACAATGGTGGTTGCCTAGTATTGGGTCAGTTGGTCTCCTATTGTCAATCATACACCCAATGAATAAGTCAACTGCAAAATGCCAATTTTTAAATTTTTTGCAAAAAATGGGATAACTTCACTACTTGTTTAATTTGCAAAAACTTCACTTGGGGGAACCTAGTTGATTTGACAGAACTCTATTTCCTTCTTCAATTAATTTAAATTCAAAATTTTATTGGATTAATTAATTAAGCAAACTTTGCAGATTTGTCTTATTATTGGTTTTATGGAATTCATTAATAAATTTAAAGATGACAAATTTTTCTATCAACTGGCGGAGGAACAAAAGTCCTGCTTCATTCATTTCTTTGAACCTTCACTTCTTCTAGTCAAATAATATATCTACAAATATGAATCATCAAGAATTTATACCATTAATTTATCAAAACAATATTGAAGAAGAGGCACAATTTAACGATAGACCTCTCGATGCCCATTGTATTATCAATGAAAATTTCGATAGAAAGGAAAGATGGAGGAAAAGAAAAAATAATTATGGTCTCTATTCTCATATCTTTACTGGTATGCCCATATTCCTTTGAAATTTTGAATATGAATCTATTCTAACATTATTATTATTATTATTAGCTAATCATGGGTATATATTATATCATTCTAGTCTCCATGATTCATAGAATAGGAGTTATAAATGGTGCTCATGTTGTGGCTCATAAAGAAAAATCATTCAATCAAAACCTTGCCAATATACTATACCTAAATGAAGGTGACAAAATGATTGTCGTTAAAGACAAGATCGATATGACGCCCCCAACCAATGACACCAAGCTCAACGTCATTCTTAAGGAAAAATTAATTTGTTTTGATATTTTTCTACACCATATGTTCTCCAAGCTGGATTCGGTATCCAAGTGAAATATTTCGACAACTCCACTTATGTGACAACGATCTTTTATCAAAAACCAGGAGCGCCAGAAATCTATTTCAATTGTTATCTTCCAGTAGATCATGCAATCCCCTACACTAAAGGATGGATTTCTGTCATTTCCAAATACGGAAAGCATTATTTAGCGGTTGCTTCAACTTTTGAGATTTTCAATTCTTTAATCATTTCAGGATAAAGCAAGTATTGCCTCATATTTGATATATCATCACAATAGAAATATTTTTATACATTTTTTTTTAACAACAATTAGTAATATTTTGTAAATAAATGAATATATATATTTGCTTGCGTTAAAAACTAAATTTTCAATTCCATCTACTTCTTCTTATTTTTCCCTAATTTATCACCTGGATGATCTAACATGTGGATTGAAGTCCTAAATTTTTTTATTTTAATCAACTAAATTTAATTGTTTCTTTCAATAATTGATTTATTAATCTTTGTATTTCTTGAAGTTAAACAATGAATAATGATAATAATAATGTTAATATTCCATTAATAAGAAGAAACATTGATAATATTAACTATGGTGGAGTAGATATCCAACCTGAAGAAGTAGGTGCACCCCAAATAGACAATCAATTAGAAACTATTGAAAAAAAGAAGAATAGAAATATTTTTTAACAGTATTCATAGTTTTATTCTTTTTAATAGTCGTAGGTATTAGTATGATAAAACTTAGGAATTATATTAATTTAGTTTTAAAAGTTATTTTTCATTTTATATTATTTATGTACTGTTGCTAGGATAAATAGTATTGCAACTATTGAAGAAGATCATGTGGTTGCATTTAGTACACCATCCTTTAACCATAGTCTCGGACAAACCAAATATTTGTACATAGGTGATAAAATAACCATTAAGAAAGAAATATTCCAAACTTCTGAAAACATTACCAATGTTCGTCTGACTAAAGTCTTTATATGCAAAAATGACCAATCAGAATTTAAGCTAAGATCAGGAACAGGAGTTCAGGTTTCCCAGTTTAACAACGATACCTTTATTGCTACAATTTACATTAAAAGGAGATCAAAACCATTATTCTCATCACCTGTCTTATCCCAGTGAGTATTACAGAGCTATATGATGAGGGATGGATACAAGTGATCTCCTTGTATGGAAAGCACTATATGTTGGGTTGACCCTTATCTTATTAGTAGAGTAAAGCAGCAAACCTTTACAGATAGAGTACATATAGTTTCATATTTAATTAAACAAAACTATCAGAATATTCGTAACATTTTCCTTGGAAGGGATGAAAATACATTACAAATATTTTTAATTAACTAATTAAGTTGTGGCAAAATAAAGTATCATCTCATTTGTTGAAAAGTTGGAGGATTGATTTATAGATTAAATTAATTCTGGGTTCCCAAGTTCTTTATTCCATAAAGGGATATCTATTTAGCTTAATAATTTTCTAATTCATGTTAATGCGTCATATTTTAACCCTTGTCTTTATTAGGATGTTGTTAAATTTCTTGTTTATCTTAATAAATAGTATCGATTAATAGAGACCATATTCATTATCATATTTTCTATTATTTTTAAAACTTATTTTTTTTTACTGTATTTTGTCCATTTTTAAGTATCAATGAATTAAAACTTATAATCCCAAGGATGAACATAGGTGAAATCCCTCATATTTTTACCCCTTATCTCCCACCACATATTATTTAGGTGTTAGAATCAAATAGTTGGATATATGAAAGCATTATATATTACTACCAAATTTACTTTGGAAGAGGATAATTGGTTTCCAATTTATTATCCAAAAATGAACAAAATATTATCACTAATTTCTCTATTACTTATAATTGACATTGATCAACTATTTTTTAATATCAAGCTAATAAACTAAGCGTAATATAATACTAATTTTACATAATTTTAATTCAACTCCTTTGTATTGAAAATTAATTTATTACTGCTCAAATCATTTGTAAACCATTTGAATAAATTTAAAATGATCCCAACATTTTATCAAATCTTATAATGAAATTAAAGATGATACATTTATAATGTGTTTATTATTTTGAACAAAACAATGGTATATATAATATATACATTAATATTCCATCAAAAAATGATTAGGACAAATCAAAAATAATAAAAGCTGATACTTCAGAAATGTCAATCTTAAATCACATCATCATCCGCTTCTTCCTCCTCCAGATGTTGAGGGCATATATTATTTTTTATGGTTAAATCTTTTATGATTAACATTTTAATAAATTAAAATAATTTTATGTCAAGAATTTATATTGTTTGATTGATATATAGTAGTAACTGTTTAAATCTAAATGGTAATATTAATATAAAAAACAACCACAACATTCCAGTCACACCAAATCCAATTTCATTTCCAAAACCCCTTCAACATTCAGAAAATAGAATCACCCTACAAATCTCAAACACATTATTGATCAACACATCATTCTACCACTCTCGAATCCAATCAGACACTCCGTAATAACTAAATTAACTAAAATCATTAACACAACAAAAAATAATTAAACTAAAACCAACCACCCACAATCACACACCTTCTATACTATATTGATAACACACAATCAATATCTAAAGAATCACAATCAAAATAAAACCATACATACTATATTGCATTATATTAATTAGCTTGTAATTATTATTAATAATAATATAATATATTCTAGCATATTACTATTATTAATTATCATCAAATCATGAAATAGTTTCTTCATTTCATCAATTATCAAAATCAATCAGTAATCAAAAATTCTTTATACATCTCAGTGTTTCACTCTTCCCATTGGTATGCCATCACCTAATAAATAAATTGCCTTACTATTTAACTAACTATCTATCTACTATTGCTGAAAACAACATTATTTTAATTATTATTATTAGTACAACCAGCCATCATTTAAATTTATTAGTAAATTTTATTTCAACATCTAGATAAACCAAAAAAATTGATAGTTTAGTTTGGTATAAGGAATTAACAACAAAATACAACATTCATAAATTATTTTAATCTCTATTTTATTTATTAAATCAATCAAATCAAATCAAATCAAACCAAACCAAATCCCAATCAAATACAAATCAATTTCTATATTTGAAAGTTTAATATAATTTACAAATACTATTTGATATTCAAAAAACTATAAATTAAATGATTAAAATAAAAATATATACCTATTCTGAAAGAAATATAAAAATGACAGATTATATTGAAAATAGCAGTAGTAGTAGTAATAGTACATTTGTGTGTGAGCAACATAGTGAATGTGGAATTTAGGAAGATGCGTAAATGGATTATGTAAATGTTCGAACATATTTAATGGGATCACAGTGTCAAACTACATATTCTTCAGTGTTGGGAAGATCATTTACAATATTCAGACTGGTATTCCTGTCAATAATAATACTTCTTACAATATATGGTGCATACAATTGTTACAAATCCTTCCTGTTTTGGAAGAGGAAAAAGGTTGCTTATAAATTGAAAGCAATTTCACATGTAGTTATTTTAGTCTTTTGTATTTGTAGGTATCGGTTGATTGAAACTCTCGATCTGGAGGTAACATATACTAATATGATCCATTTGTCAACCTTCCAAAATAAAGTGAGAATTGTATTACTTGCAGGTGACCCATGGTCAACTTTGGGAATATTCCCTTTTTCACTGTCGATGTCTTTATATCACTTCCCAGTATATGTTTTATTTACCGGTTATCAACTACTTCTTTTGTATTTGGAGCGGAACTTATCACAATGTGGCGACAATAGAAAGTGGCAAATTATTTGTAGACAAAACAAAACAAGTGTTTATCATTGGAAACACCATGTGGCTTGTATTGGTATTGATTGAAATACTTGCATTAGCATTCTACAACTTCAGTGATACAGTTTATATATTCTACTACTTTGCCACACTGATCTATAATTTATACATTGCACTATGTTGTATTGCAATGATCATTGGGTTTGTAGTTTATGGTGCCTTGCTTTATAGAAGAATATCTGGACTACCAACCAACAAAAATTAAAAAGAGAAATACCCTCAGAAAGGTAAATTCTACATTCCTCCGCCCAAGTTTGTTAATTTAAATACTTACTTATAAATATACTATAGTTGTTAGCAACAACCATTATATTATCAACATCACTGATTATGGTAGTTGTCCCATCATTGAATCCTATATTTTAGAAAGTCAACTAGAACACCTGAAGGAGCAATGATGTTTACATGTTTTGTACATGGAATAGAATGTTTGTTGGTCATGGAAATGCTGGCGATAATGAAGCCTCGTGAATCAATGCCATTCGCAGCAAATGCACCTGGATATTTCGAAAACCAAAATCAAATCTATCTTGAGAAGTGTCCAACTGATAAACAACCGATAAAAGAAGATGCTTACACTTCACCTAAGAAAACATTATTTTTTGTTCAAAATGAATAAAATTCATATCCAATAATATATATTTATCATTATTATAATTAAATAATAATATAATCACAAGTTCAAATAATCAGATTGAGAATATCAGTACATCTTTCAATGTATCTCCCTGAATGAAAATATCTATCATCTAAAGGGAATGTAGTGTAGATTATTCTTACTGGATACCAAGACCACCTTATCGTGTTTCTAAACATCTTCCCAGGAAACCTGGTGAACTTTGCAGAGAAAATTTTTAAATTGAAAAAATACAAAATAATAATAAATTATTATTTGATCAAAAGTTTCAGTGAAAATTACGATCATTTGATCGCCTGCATTGAGGGGACTGATTTGAAAAATATTCTTTTTTGATTTAAAATTTATCACACACATTGAGTCCTATCATTTAGAAAAAACTCAAGAAAAAAAACAATTTTAAATAATTGGATAAAAAAAAAATCATTTTAAAAATTAATTGGTGCATGGGCATTTTTGGTGGAGTCTCTGCAACAACCAAACCAACAAAACTCTTCAACCAGTGTTAGTTTCCTTCAATTTCAACTTTTCAATCCTCTTTGTGAAAAATAAAAATAAATATATTTCTAGAAATAGAGAGTGCTTGAGTGAAAAGATGTTTAGCTACTCCAAAATCAATGTGCTGGTCCTCCTCGGATTGATGGTTGCCTGCTTCGCATTTGGATCGTCTGATGCTGCTGTGCAATCCTACATCTGGAATACCACAATCGATTGTTCAAATATTGCTGGTTGCGATTTCTACGACCCCGACAACTGGGTCGGATTGGGTCCAGTCGCCGGAGTCGTCAATGCCGGTGGAGTCATCATCGATTACTCCAAAACCCCAGTAACCAAGAATCAATATATCACAGTCAACAATGCTAGTACCATTGACAGACTCTACATCATTGGTCCATCCCTCTTTGGTCCAAGCAACCTCCTCGACTTCCAAATCTTGGCTAAACTTATCGTAGATGGTGACACCTATCTCGATGAATGCAATTTGCACGTTCAAATCTCAACCTTCACAGTTACCAACAACTTCTACTCCATCAATGGTTCAACCACAAACATCTACAACTCTGTCTTCGAAGTTGCTGGAACCACTGATATCAGTCAAGACAGTGCTTTCACTGCCACCAACGAATCCATGGTCGCCCTTGACTGTAACAACGGATGGATTAACATTGGTTGCACAGTAGTTTTGAATGAAAACACCATTTTCAATGCTGCTGGTACCAACACTACCTTTAACCTCGGTATCAAACGCCGAAAGCAACACTGGTGTAGTCTACTTGACCGCAGCAACTTTGAAAGGTTTTTCCTCTATTCAAACACTTCGTATTGTCAACAGTGTCACTTTGGCTCCAGAGTCAAACTTTCAAGTAACAACCTATGTTGGTCCAGGTGTAGAAGATAGTCAGCCAGTCATCAACGTCGGTGCTGGTATCCTCAATCTTGCAGGTACCAGCCAAGCCGAAACTTCACCAACTGAAATCGACCTCTATGGTATCAACTGTGGTCCAAGTGGTTCCGTCAGCATTGTTAACTTTGTCTTGGCAGATATCGATTTTGTTCTTTCATTAGGTCCATTTACAATTGACAGTGTCGATAATTGACCATTGGTGGAGCTGGTGCCATCTACTCCTCTTTCAGCCAGTTAAATTTGGCTGGTCCCGTTGGTTTGACTTTGAACACCACAAAACATCAACTCTTTGGCATACATTAAAAAGCAGTGTAGTTACCCCACAAAACATTGGTGCCACCATCCAACTCATTGGAAATGTTGTTCTCTTCAACACAAACCACCCAACTCAACAACACCATCTTCCAAGTACAAAGCGGATCCAACTTTATGGTCGAAAATGACTTATCTTTCACTGGTAGAGCTGGTATCTACTTGATGGGTGAGATGACATTGAACGGTACTATCTTGAGCTTTGATCAACCCAAGCCAGCTTTCACCGTTGCTGGTGGAATCCCTCAAGTCCATGAACAACGTTACCATCAACGGTAATGTCAACTTTGACAGTGGACTCTTCCAACCATCCTCAACTGTCATCAACGGTGACTACTACCAGACCGGTGGTACCATCCTCTTTATCGGTGTAGAAGGTGAGCAACTCTTTATTTCTGGTGACTTCACCGTCAACGATCAAGTCCAAATCGGTTTCGACAACGCTTTGCTTCCAGACATTGAAAGCAGTGATCCACGTCGAAGGTCTCCCACAAGTCGAGGCTAACATCGTGTACAAATGGGACAAGCACGCAGAGCCAGACCAAGATTACTACCTCATCTCCTCCCTCAACCAAAACATTGCCGGTATGATCGCCTCATTCGACGTCATCACCCCAGTGATCAACTCCTACAAGACATCGATCACCCTTACCGACCCAGCTTTGAGCATGGTCTTGCAATTCACCTCCCAACCAGCTAATGGTCACCACAGCAAGTTGAAAGGATGGCAAGTATTCCTTATCATCCTTGGTGTTGTTGCTGGCTGGTATCGGCTCTCATTGGTTTGGCCTACAGATACTATGTCCGTAACAAGGGATACATTTCATTGTAGAATCATCAACTTCAAACAACTTCATATATTTATATATAAAATAAACATTTACAACTTCAATTATACTATAACTATAAGATAATCAATCTATAAATCTGTTTGTTGTTGATCAACAGTTCAGTTAAGTTATTTGAATGATGCTTTATTATTTGTTATAAGCTTGTTTCTTGGCATTATATTTGGTTGGTTCAACTCAACGTTTAAAGTCTTTGAAGTTTGATCAGTTCGTTCTTTAAGATGTTTGCATCTTGTAGTGATTGTTCCAGGTCATTTGACATTGATTCTACAGAGTTTGTCATTGTTTTGAAAAGCGTAAATAGTGATTCAAGTGATTCTGGACGAAGTTGGAAGTTGATTCTTTTCACTCTCGAGATTGTTAAGCTGTACTTGATTGCTGATCTCCATCTACTTTGGAGGTAGTGAATTTGGTTGATTAAGAATATCAAGAATCTGTTTTGACACGCCTCAATAGATGTTCCTCTGCGTTGGTCACGGATCTACCCTTGCCCTTGTAGATTTCCAAGTTACTCCCAAACCTCTATATACTTGTGCAGCAACAACATGTTTCTTTTCTTGATTGCTTCATACTTTGATTGTATCTGTAATGCTAAATAGTTTTGTAAAGACTTTATATTATTCAATGATTCCTGTTATTATATAATATTACATAGTTAGTTGAATTCATTGACCATCCATCCATCTATCAGATCCACTAATCCATACCATTGTATTGTTAAACAGTATATCGATGTTCTTTTCTTGAATTAACTTTCTTTCTCTTAAATCATTGAATGATCTAGCTGCTACTGGTATAAATCTAGAGTATCAATATGAGGTACTGGTCAATATAAGCGTTCCTATTTTGATTGTGGTTCATGTTCAATGATAATTACAAGTTTGGGTCAGGGTTTTGTGATTTGTGCATATATCCATTGCTCATCTGTAATATTAGGTGGTTTAGGTACAAGCTTGGGATTGATAGCTTGCCCTTGATAGTTATAAAACCAATACTGTACAAGTAATAATAATAATAATGGTCAGACTATTAATTTGCTTGCTGCTTGAATATAATATTATCTATACATACTAAAAATTTACAATATGGACTGTCTGGTGAAATAGATTGTATGTATTCGGCGATTCTAGATTCGACTGATCTTCCATCGAGAATCTCTTCAGGTCTTCTTGGTTGATTGCTTGTCGATGATGGTACAATTGCTAGAGAGCTTGTGGGTGCTAGTGCTGATGATCCAAAGGGTGATGAACCAGCTGGCTGGGTACCGAATGGTGATGTTGTGTTGGTGGTTGTAGCCTGTCCAAATAGAGAGGTGGTAGGAGTATTATTTGCTGGTGTTAACGATGAGGTTGCACCAAATAACGAAGATGTAGCTGGGGTTGTTGTTGTTGCTGATGTGCCAAAGAGTGAAGGTGTCGCGGCTGGAGTTGTTGTTTGTGTTCCGAACAGTGAAGATGAAGTAGATGGAGTGGTGTTTCCAAACAACGACGAGGATGGCTGTGCCGATGTACCTGTGGCAGTGGAGCCAAGGCTGCTCAGGCTGCCGAGACTGCCAAGACTGCTCGTTGAACTCAAGCTGCCGAGACTGCTGCCAGCCGACGAACCAAACAAGCCACCTCCCGTTGATGGTGTGGTCGTCGATGCAGTAGTCGAACCCAAAGTGTTGCTGTTTGTCGCCGAACCAAACAAGTTTGGAGTCGAAGTTGACGATGTACCAAAGAGCAAACCAGTAGATGGAGTTGAACTAGTTGCACTCGATGTTCCAAACAACGAGCTTCCCACTGCCACCAGTTGAACCCAAGCTGCTTGTACCTGAACCAAACAACAAACCAGACGATGGTGTACTGCTGGTTGCCGATGAACGTGCCAAACAAAGATCCACCTAATGAAGTCATCTTTATTAGATATCTCCAGATATACAAATATAAATGCAAATTGATCAACCCAATCAAATCAAAATGAATTTAAAAAACTACAAAAATATTGTTGAGTTCAACGGTTGTAAAAAAAACTTGAAATTCAATTTTTACATGTATCATCATATTTATTAATAGAGTAAATGCAATGGAATCGGATGGGGATGTTTTGTCAGATATACTATACTTTGTCGTTGAAAACTGTGAGAAAACCAAGATAGCATATCTCCATCGCCTTTGGTGTTAACCCAGGGAACCTTTTCATTCAAGCCACCTGCAACCCTATCTAAAGGGCTACCATCTATCAAGATTCTCTAACAATCGAATAAAGATTTCTCAAGAACGATCGTTTATTACACATTGTGAAATATATAATTGGTCTCTACAAAAGATCTATTGGAAAGAAAACATCTTTAGCTCCTCTCTCGTTATGCCAATGTAATCATAAAGATATCGAAGGAAAGGGAGAGGTTTCTTTGCCATGGCAGCTAGATAGTTTCCTGGGGCTTCAGATCAAAGTTGGTTGTCAGATAGTGGAGTATCTCAAGCTGACTATGGCCAATAAGCAACTGTAGATGCGTTGAGTCGATATGCTCCAGAAGCAGAGGACTGCCATCCAGGTTGAACTTGTCAACAAAATAACGAAACCTGGTCCAATTGATCGAGTTTGATCTGAGATACCCGACCATCGATTGGATTAAAGCACGTAGAAAATGTGTATCACTTAACATCTCCTCGTTCCTACTGACTATTTGATCGATGAGATCGAAGCGCGAATAAGTAAGTAAGTCTGCGATGTTTTTGGACAATATCATTCTCCAATATTTGAGTAAAGTTGTGCTCCAATGCCATTGATAGGAGATTGATGCGACAGTAGTTCCGGGGTGCATATGAATTGATAGATGGTAGCTCCATGTCTAAATTATCGACCAACCACTTTACAATATGAGAATGATTGAGTCGTAATGGCAGTTAGCATCGACTGGTCCAATGGTCTGGCCAATGTGTGATGGAAGAGAAATTTGATGGTTTCAAACTGGTTGTTTTTCTATTGCTCTTTCATAGGCAATCGGAGATGGTTGCACTTTTCATCTCGTGAACCAACATCTCTAGCTTATCGATAGCACTGTCGCCAATGGTAACTAGTTGATCCAGAAACTTGCGATTGAAAATCATTGGTTGATGCTGAAGAAGATACTGATAGACCTCAGTGTGCCCTCGCTCAAACAACGACAACAAGTGACTTGGCTAAGCAGTGTATTCGATTGTCTTTTTCGTGGATATACTTGACAATGTGCAAATGGTTGTTCTCCGCAGCCTTTGAGAGTGCCAGCTTTCCGCAGTATTGCTGTTTAGGTCCGCCAATCTCTTTAATCATGTCCAGGTTGCCATGGGAGGCAAAAAATAGCCAGTGTTGTCTCACGATAACGTGTCTTCCCAATCAAGTATCGGAACATCTCCAGCTGGTTGTATTTGGCAGCCTCGTTTACTTGATCTGTACTAAATCGCAGATGAGGTAAACTTTGCGCAATCATTTCTAAAAGCTTGATATTGCAAGGGCTGCAGCAACACACAGGCTGCTCGATGGAATGAATACACGGTTCAACTGTAAGAAACGAAATAGATCGCAATCATGAGTCCTAAAAGTTGTAGTACATCGTCGGGACTCAGTCTTAAATCAGCATTCTTCTCGTGCATGATCCACTTGCCCATATCGATATGTTTATTGTAAAAAAGCCACTGTGCAAACCATGGTCCATTGAGCCTTTCCCAAATACCCCAATGAAGCGAGTTTCTTGAGCAAATCAAAGTATCCAATCCTCGCACAGGCCATCAATGCTTCGAAAATCTCCAGCCTCACATTGGTTTTGGATTTGGCGCAGCTCAGAAGATAGTCAACAATATGGAAATGTCCATGTATAATTGCAATCCTCAGTTCGTTGCATCAAGGAATTCATTGATTTCCACGAGATATTTAAGGAACTCCAAATTTCCTCTGATAACAACGGCTTTGGTCAAGACATTCAAGTAATTTGATACGAATTTTATTTGGCGGTCACCTGTAGCTTGACTACCTCTGTCACTGTTGTCTTCTTTTATCTTTTTCAGCAGATCGAAATATCCATAGTAAGCAAGCATATATTCATTGGTAATCAGCTCCTGCCACTGAAAAGATCTAGCATCATATCCAAACAATCTCCAATGAATCGATCTAATATGACCATATACACAATGCTGCAAATATTTGTTATGCAACAATATTTGTTTGAACAATATATCTATTTTCATTCTAATATTCTTAATTTAGTAAACACATCTAATTGTACCTCTGTCAAACATAATGTATTTAGTTGTCATGATTTTATTTGTTTTTTTCACAACAAGAATTAAAATGGAAATCATGCAATGATCGTTTAAAAAATAAAATTTCCATAATAGCTATGATTTATATTTATTTTTAATAAAATAGACTTAAGGAATGACATTATTACATATATATTTACTTATCATAGTTTTTTAGTTAGATTTTTTTTGTTTTAAGATTTTTAGTTGTTTTTTGTAAAAAAGATCAGATGCTTTACATCTTGGTTGTGCAATGATGATTTGATAATTTATGCAATCAATTGAAGCGATGGAGGGGTTTTTTTTTAATTTTTATTATCAAAATTATTTTGTATGAAATTTTGATGGGTTGGATTGATGAAGCGGTGTGTATTTTTTTTGAATCGTCACCTCACATGAATGGAAAGAATAGTAGCTATGTAATTATGTAGATTATGATGCTTGTTACAATATTAATATTTCAAATTGAATTGAGTGAATGATGAAAAAAACCCATCTTCATCTTTTTACTATTTTATTTAATTAATTTTCTATTTTATTTAATTTTTGTTTTACTAAGAAGGATTGTAGCGTTGATTATAAGTCCATGGTCCAAAATCTATAACCAAACTTAACAAAACTTAACTTATAATTATATTATTAAACTTATTATTATTATTATTATTTTTATTATTATTTTGAAATAGAGCATTAGATAGAAAAGTCAAAAGATAGATATTTATAGAATAATTCTAAAGGAATCCAAATAATAAATTTATTATTTATTTCCTATTGAAATGAATATTATTTGTTATATTGATTTTCAATATTATTACTATTACTTTGACCATTAGAAATTCAAGTTTATTATACATTTATTTTTGATAATTATTATTATACAACCAAACATACAGATATAGATATAAATCATAGTACAGAAATCTACTTTAAGTAGGGCCAGAGCCATTTGGCAAAATCTGCCACTCCACCCAGACCTACCAAAACTCCATTCCTCTAAGTTTCATCTTGTTGCAACTGCTTGGCAGGAATAATCATAGATATCGTTAGATAAAAATGAATGAAAATTACAATTATACAATTGACAGGAGGTATAAAAGAATTATAATTGCTGGATGTGTTATTGAGATTATTTGGCGTTGCATACTGGTGTTACTTAGAGGAATTGGTCAGATTTTTCTACAGTCCAATGCGATCACAGGTATTTTCTTTTTGGCTGGCATGTTCTATGGTAATCCTGAAATGACCTATTTTATGATTGTGGCAGTGATTATAGCGAGTATAACGGCTCGAGTAACTAAGCTGCCCAGCCAAAATATAATGGATGGACTCTACGGATTTAATGCTGCCCTTATTGGCTGTGCATTGATTTTTTACTTCCACGTCAACGCGTCTGTTATCATTGCGCTGATATTTGGCTCCATAGTATCTACTTTTTTCATGCATTTCTTTTTTATGGGCAAAACTGCCAGCCTATACATTTCCATTTATTGGCATCACATGGGTGATTAAAAGCAATCCTCGAGCATGCTCACCTTGCAGAGTCAAGACCACCCGGACCCAATGTAGACTATAACTCTTTGGACTATATAAGAGTGCCCGCGCATGCATTTGGACAGGTTATGTTCCAAGGTGACTCTATTAGTGGCATCTTGATGATTGTAGGAATATTTATATCGTCTCCCATCGGTGCCCTCTACGGAGTGGTGGGCTCGCAGATATCAATCATCTATACCCAAATGTATCGACCATCGGCCTCCATATCCGTAATAGACGCAGGACTCTTTCTTTTCAACGCAGTATTGAGTGGCATTGCCAGCGCAGGCAATGATGTGGCCGATGGCTTCTACATGATTGTAACCGTTGGAATTGCAACGGTGTTTACATTTTCCTTGCTGAAAAGAGCTTTACAACCTTGACTTTTCCTTTTGTAACGTCGATGTGGACTCTTGCCATTTGGAAAAGACTGCTATTGGGTTATGTACTTCCCAAAATTCCAAAGAAATTCGAACAATATCTTCAATGCAGAATCATAAAGTAGGGAACTATCCGGAACACGCCCAACAACAACTCCACAAAATCGACATTCCCACATTAGATAATTTTGCAGATCACCTAAAAACCAAACTACAATCCGAAAATAACAATGAAACAGTGATATGTGTTGAATTGATGACAATGACTCCATTCACACCAACTGCATCACCACCTTCTAACTCCAACAAAAATAATAATAATAATGAGATTAACGATAACAGCAATTACAATAATAAACAACAGCGATAGTATAGATCTATTCTCCAAAGCTAGTACTCCACAACAAGAATAGAGTAATGATGGATCAAACATGATGTTCATGATCCAAATACACACACAATATTTGAATAAATTTTCAGGATAATATCATCGTGCGATTTAATTTAACCATGTTGTTTCAACTACCACTGGTTGGTTGGTTGACTGGCTCGTTGGTTAGTTGATTGATTTGATTTGTTAGTTTGGTTTGTTGGTTTGCAACACAACAGCTTATTCTTCTACTTATGTTAATAGTTAGATGTGTTTAGTTTTGTCTATTTGCAGACCAGAAAATTAGAAAGATATTTCACTGCGGTCCGAAAACATCGTGTTTATCATTTTATTCTTCTACCTAACGGGTTGGTTAGTTGAAAAAGAGTAATGTTGTTAGTTGAGTGAGTGTGCTTTTTAAATTAATTTAATTCAAATTTTGCAGATATATTTTTATTTTTTCGGAGGTAGAAGACCTTCTGGTCATTGATTTTAGTTTATGATGTTTTTATCATTTCGGAAGTTGAATTAAACATTAACTTCAGCAAAAGTTGATTGTTTTGCTTTTGTTTTATTTGTTGTTATAATTAAACAATAAATAACTCACAACACATTCACTCCATGTAAGTAAGCAATGACCAACAGCAACAACAACCTCAACAAGGTGGCCAAGATACCACAATCCGCAACAAACAACCATCTTCAGGACATAAACTAAACACCATTTTAAACACTTGGATTGGTCAAATCCATAACTCGATCAAATTAAATTGATTATATTAGTAGATAATTTAAATTTATGTTCACTGTTTAATTTTGAATTTTTATTTGCTATCTTTTCTCTATACAGTCAATCAAATAGATATAAATCATCCAATCTTTAAACATCTAACTATCAATTAATGAATCATTCATCAACCAATTAATCAATCAATCAACTCAACCAATCATTAAATAATACTAATTCATATCTTATTTTTTTATTATTTTATATTATATTTCAGTTCTTTTGCAAAGCCTCACCACTTACTTTATTTTTTACAAATCTCTCCCAACTTGGTTTTGAAAAAAATCAATCATCCTATCCAAAAGTCTAAACATTTCAACAAGGTCACGACGGATGTGACTTGGACGGCAACCAAATATTATTAATGGTAAATATTTTTGACTGGCAATCGAATCTGAGAAACTGTTGTGGTGATGTTAGGTCACTCCAAAATGTGGTTGTGAACAGGAGCAGGAGTCACCCACATGGAGTGGAATTGTGAAGTTTTATTTTTATTGATTAATTTTTTTTTTTTTGATTTGTGTTTTTATGTTTTTTACACTCAATGTCTCTACAAATGCTGTGAGGTTTTAAAAAAGTGCAAATATTGTTGGGTTTCACGTCGACCTCCTACATTCAGTGAAAGAGCTTTTTTTATTTTTCAAAACATTTTATTAATATTCATTAAAATTAATTTTTATTTAATTCTCCTTTATGTAAATTGGTCAGCAGTCAATCACATCTCATTCCATATCCTACTTTCTATTGCGTCAACAAATCAACTTCCAATATCGTATTATACATTATTCCAAAAATAATTACTACTATCAAAGATAATTAGTTAGTTCGTGGCAAATAAAAGAAATCAGTCACTTACCTTACCTGTATAGATCAATCAGTTTTTAGCTATCCAATCAACCATCATCATTATCATCTTATCTTATAATTAAATATACAGCAATTTATAATTTATCTAAAGTAAGAGAATCACTCAATTAATCAATCAATCAATCTAATTATTCATGTATGCCATGAATGATTTAACTCAAGAAGAATCAATCAACAAAGTGAAATGGAATAGAAGATTACAATAGAATAGACATGGCATGATTAGTTATTTAAACGTTGACCAGGTCATTAATTTGATTGATTGTTGGGTGATGGATAGATCTCCATCATTGAGTTTGCAATGTTTGTGGATGGTTTTGGTCATTTTTTTTTGAAACCCATATCATTTTTTTTAAAAGTTTTTTTGCCAACACCACATGTGTTATCTCCAACTCTTTCTTACTCCAATTGTTTGCAATAAAAACAGACAATCCAACTGACTACCTCATAATGATAATATTTTAATTTTTATTGTAACAAAGTTTTATCGTAAACCTATTAATAAAAAACAACAATTGGTTAAGAGTTTAAGCAAGCAAGCAAGGCAGAAACAATCAACACAATCAATCAATCAAACAACAGCCAAAGATTTCATCTTTCAATAATCAATTAATTCATTGTGTTGTTGTTGTTGCTGTTGCTGTCAATCTTCCAATTAATCAAATTAAATTTGTAAAAGATAGATAGATAGATAAATAGACAAATATAATAGAAAAGATAGATCTCTTCAATAATTTAACAACATATGATTATCAATTAAACCAACATTAAAACTTAATTTAAATTGTAATTATTATCATCATATACATCTTCAAAATTCACATTGAGTCATGACACTACACCTACGCAGATAGATAGATAGATATTATCTGCACATTTCAATCAAAACACATTTAATCATTTGATGTCCTACTTTTAAAAATTGAGATTTTTATTAAATTGCATACTAACCTCCACCCATTTATTTTTTTAAAGATTTTAAATATTTGAAGATTCTAGATAACAATTTATAATATTTTTGTTTATTATTATTACAAGGTCAAAGTTAACAAATTTGTTAATTGTAGGTGGTGGGTTAACCCCTGCAACACAGTCAAGCGTCAAAAATGAATAATTATACCAATAGTCATAGCAGTTACAATAGCAACAACAATAGCAACAAGAATGGTGTGCTAAACAATGAAACATTCCTTTTCAGAATAAACGAATTAGAGGTATGTTGTTACACTGCTGCTGCCGCTGCAATAGAAGTAAGAGAAGAAGCATTGCTCACACTAACCAAAACATACAACTCCACACAACCACCAATGCTCGCATTTTTATAAAATCATCACCAAAATGAAAAATCAAAAAACATGTAGGAAGAAAATTCTAGATTACAATACAGGATTTTGGAATTGGAATCATTGAATGGCCATCTGAAGGAACAGCTGGAATACTTTCAAACGAAATTGTTGGAGAAAAGTTTCAAACGAGGATCGTGATCTGTCGAATTGTTTGTCCGATATCTATGAGAGCATGAGCAAAGACAGCCAGCTGTCATCTTCACCACCCACCTTCCCTTCACCAAACATGGGCGCACCCAAAAACACTGTGCGTCCTACCCCCACCAACGGCCATGCACCCATGGTCTCACCAAGAACTATGAACCCCCACCTCCAACTCGGTCAACCCTCTAGGTGTCCCCCAAACACGCCCTCCGCAAACCCATCTTCACCAGAAGCACATCTGAGACCTACTTACAGCAATCACCCGACATTGCCGATGGCGACGTCGGTAATCATTCTCCTCCAAACGAGGAGAGAGTTTCTCACAGTCACTCGTCTAGCACCTCTGCTGCTGCCGCCAAGAATTTGGTCTGCAGCTAAGGTCAGATCTGACTCGATCGCCTCAAGCAAGGATTCATTCTTGAGATTCCCACACACACCACTCGGCAACCCATCCATCCCACAATCGCCACCACCCCCATCCAGCTCCGTCAACTCGGCCGCATCTTTACCCAACCGCATTATTAACTCCAATTCCACCTCATCCAACCAACTTTCATCATCCACCCCTGTATTTACAAACCCAAACCCCAACTCACCAGCCTACTCTGCTTCGTCCCCAATATCATTGGTATCGTCGGGATCGTCGATAAACTCTTTTTCATATTCTAGCTCGCCACCCATGGCATCACCAGACTCACTTGGATCATCTGCATCCGATGGTTTCAAGAGCGAGCGCAGAAAAATTCCACCACAGCCACTGCCACCCATTCCCAATGATCGTCGCAGCAAAACATCACCTTTCCCATCTAATACACCAGCACCAATGAGCAACCCATCTCTTGTCAGAACATCATCAGTCGCTCCAAAGCCAGTGGGACTCTCTACCAGCGCGGAGGACGTCCATCCACACCAACTCTGATGGGCCAGCGAAGACGATGCATTTGAGGAGCCAGAGAATTTGGACGATCCAAATCTCGTTCTCATTAAAAGTGAGACCGGTGCATACTTGGTCAAGGGAGGTACATTGGAGCGTCTTGTACAGCGTCTTAGTTATGATAAATCACATGACACCGACTTTGCTTCTGCATTCCTCTTGACATATCGTTCATTCACCACACCCATCGAGCTGATGGACATGCTCATCAAATCATACACATTACCGATGACACAAACATGCCTGCAGCACAACTCGAAAAGAAAACGTAGAAATCGTCCGTCTTCGTGTAGCCAACGTAATTAAGATGTGGCTCGACAAACATTTCCAACGACTTTAGCGAAGATGCTGCACTTGTTGCCAAGGTTGACTCATTCATCAATAACCATATAATCATTGATCTCGAGGGTATCGGAAGAACCTCCGTAAGCTCCTCAACAATGAGCGTATAGCACCCATTCCAACATTCACCGAAGAACCACCTGCAGTGATCCCTCCCAAAGTTCGTGATCCAAATTTTTCTGACTTGGACACCACCGAAATTGCCCGTCAACTTACCCTCATCGAATCAGAGTTGTATCGTAAGATCGAGTCAAAGGAGTGTTTAGGACAGAGCTGGAACAAACCCAACAAAGACGAGCTTGCCCCCAACATTGTAGCATTCATCAGAAGATTCAACGCCGTTTCCAACTGGGTCGCAACCGAAAATCGTCAGAACTGAAAAGATCAAAGAGGCGTGTCTCAGTAAGTCAAGAAGATTCATCATCATTGCACAAAGTGTCGTGACATTGGTAATTTCAATGGTTGCATGAGAGATCCTTCTCGGGTCTTCAGAATTCCTCAGTATACCGTCTTTCCAAGACTTGGGAGAAGATCGAGTCGAAGCCTCTGCTCAAGAATATTTACGATGAACTACTTGTTTTGATGGCACAAAAGAATAATTTTCAAGACTACAGAGCTGCACTTCACTCTGTGCATCCCCCTTGTATTCCATACCTTGTAAGTGGCTACGTCTCCTTCTACTTTTAAAACATTTCAGTTTTCATGCTAACATTCCATTCCGAAACTTTTAACAGGGTGTATATTTAACAGATTTAACTTTTATTGAAGATGGTACAAAGAATACATTGAACAACTCTGATGATATAATTAACTTTGAGAAGCGTAGAAGAAATTTCAGTCGTCATTCGTGAAATCAAACAGTATCAGCAGACACCCTATCACTTTAGAGTCGAGGATGCAACTGCACGTTATGTAAAAAATATTCCAGGTCTCACCGATAAGGCACTTTACAAATAACAGTCAGATTTGTGAGCCAAGAGAGCAAACGTAGTTCATCATCTGAATCAGTTTCATCATCTCAAGGTTCCAGTGGAAATCTTAAGAAAGAGTTCTCCATTTCATCATTTATGAGCTTCCTTGAAGTAAACAGCAAGCTTTATCCACCGCCACAAGCCCAATCATTCCAGTATTGGTCGTGGTGGTTCTTATACTAATTTTTTATTTATTATTCGGAATTCTAAATGGATTCTTTGTAATTTTTTTTGAAACCAATTCACTCCAACTCCAATCCAAATCAGAAAAAAAAGAAATCAAAAACAACCAAAAAAGAGTCAAGTACAAACTTGTAATACTACACCAATAACAAACTGACAAGGAACACAATGATCAGCATCAACCACAAATCCAATAACCAACTTATTTATAATAAAATCTTTTGTTATTAATATTTAAAATCATCATTGTCTGATTTATTTGTCGTAAGACAAATAAATATCAACTTTGGTCCTCTCATGCGTATTAAGTATATCCAACAAGTTCTTCTTCACACAAACCAACGACAGAACAATCTAGCAATATTTATTTATTTAGAAATTTTTAATTTGACCATTTGGAGCTCGAAAATCAACTAGGTACATGATTAACCATAATTTTTATTATTCTGGATTTTATTGTGAAAAAATGATCTTTGATTTGGACTTTCTCCAAAGAATCATAATATTGATCGAATGAGATTATAAGTCATCAGATCCTGATCAAGAATTTCAGATTTTGAATCTATAAGTCCACTTAAGTTTAAAAAATATAAATAATTTCTGAGAGTATTATCACTTTGGCGCCAAAATGATCATGTTTTTACATTTTAATTAAAAGAAATAATCAAACAATCGAAAATATTAATTTATCTATTTATCTATGTATTTATGTAACTGAGCTAGATCTTATTTAGTGATTCGTTTAGATAGTGATTGATGATGGAGCAATATAATTCAGAGATTTTGGAAGCATACTTGGAAGATTTCGATAATGAGGGTAGGTATGCTTCGAGGCTATTGCAGTTGAAGTTTGCAAATATATATTAATCAGCTTCTTTGATTCGAATGCTTGTATCGTGCATTGATCAATCAAATTAGTGGAAATTAGATGTTGTAGAATGAGAGAAGAAGCAGAGTTGATTTGTGCAACCATTAGAAATCAATTTGCTGTTGATCTAATAAAGATCCCACAAGCAATTAGAGCAATGACAATGAAAGAGTTTATAGAGAAATATAACGATAGTCAAGCAAACAAATCAGCAGAATCCAACAGCAGTGTAGACAACCAATCATTGAGTTCGTCGTCACCATCGAACTCTGTTGTCGTCGACGAGGATTACCAAGACGTAAAGAAGAAATTGATTGAGATCTTAAATGCTCCAATCATTGCAATGAATTCAAAATAAAAAAAAAGAATATATGTACATTTATTATTAAGAATCAGATTCGATGCTGTTAGCTTCGCTAAATCTGTGGTCATTCCAAATGTCCCACTTGGTGATGAAACCTTCCCACTATCAAACAGAAATTGGTAAAGTTGGATCTAATTAGTAAGTAAATATTGATATATACTGCAGAAGTTGGTGCTACTTACGGATGTGGAGACAATCGAAGGCGAATACGGTGCCCAAGACATGTCTCTAATGAGCCCATGCCCATGGCTTAGTGTTCTCACTAATTCACCAGTCAATACATCATAGACTATGGATTTAAATAGTTTACTAGTTAGAAAAGTCAAAACAAGGGAATGAGTCCTGTTGAAACTTACTGTAAATACCACCGTTTTGAGAACCGGTATAGATATATTTTCTGAGAGGTAGTTGCCAGTGGTGAAAAGTGGCATCTTATCAATGTCTGTAATACAGGGTGTCTGGAGTAAGTCATCAAAGATAGATCTTTTTCATTGTTGGAGGGTCCCACAGTCGATGCACCACCCCCGAGTCTGTAGTCTTGGTGGTTGTAGCTCTCAGATCGAGTGGTGGAAATTTTGCTGGTGGTTGTTGACATTGCTCTGATATCCCAGAGTTTTGCACTCCAGTCTTTGCCATTACTTAGCAGATATCTACCATCACCTTTTGACTCGACATAAGTGAGTCCTCTTCTGTGTCCTGTTAGGTAGCCCTCTGGCTGGGCGATCCTACCTTCTGCGTGGCTTGTGGATCGCAAAGTACGCTTGTCCCAAATCTTGATGTAATAGTCATCGCTTGCAGTGACCAGTACATTGTGGTCTTGGTCACCCAAATAGCAGACGCTGTTTATGTCGTCTGAATGTCCTTGAGTTTGCGATAGTTTTTTGCCTGCTATCAAATCATACAAGTAAAACATTCCATCTGAGGCACCTGCCAAAATCTCTGAATTATCGTGTGAAAACTTGATACCATATACACAAAATCTGTCAATCTCCGGCCTGTTATTTGAAGGAATGGATCAAGTTAGTTTAGTCCAATATGCTGTTGCTGTTTTGGTTTTGATAGTTACTCCAAATAGAGGGATCTCTGTATATTATCGTCGTCATCCTTGGTCAAATCTACCAAGTGGATATAATCGCTCCATGAGGAGTAAATCAATGACTGTTGGTCGGGCGAAATATCGACATCAATAATTGACCAACTTATATCCCGTGCCAGTATTGTTTTTTCAACTTGCCATGTATGTGTATTAAAGAATCTAATGTTTTTGTCTGTAGATTTCATTGTCAATCAGTCCGTCCATTGTTTGGACATTGAGCCTTCCATAGACATGAGAATAGTCCTTACCTTGACTTGCAGTCATAAAGCTCTTTCCATGATTCAAGTATTGGCAACAAAATATTTTAGAATTTAGTCTTGTTATGTTGGTATAGGTATTCTCTGGTAAATAATGAGATGAAAACATGAGCGGGATGTTCTTTCTTTAGACCAAGAATTTCTCTCTATACATAATCAGTTCGATTTCATTCGTGTCAGTTGGCAACAAGCAAGGAAGCAAACAAAATCAACATACATTGAATAAATAATGGCTGGCTGTCAAGTCTTTAAATCTAGATAGTAGACCATGGTGCTTCTGTAGAGATAGCTACTATCAGTATTTATTTTTCGACTGTCGATTTAAACTACTTACATCCAAATCAATTTTGGGAGGTGGTGTAGATTGATATTCCTGATTCATCTGTGGTTGTGAAGCATAAACTCCTCTAAGCCTGGACCTAAATTGATAGATGGAAAATCCAGTAAGAATGGTGCCATGACAAAGCTCAATTTATTCTATTCTTCTTGAGATCCGATGGTATTTACATGTATATATTTAAGAGATCTGCAATGGAAATACCTGAATTCATATGATATCCATCATCGTAATCAAACTCCTCCTCGTCGTCATCTTCATCTATATCATCTTCATTCTCAAAGGTACGATCATCAGCATCATAGTAATCCTCCTCCTCATCAACATCACTAAATTCCTCATCACTCGACATTTGCAATTCCTTCTACTTTTGGTAAATTCAATATAACAACTTCTACTTAAAGCTAAAGATATATAATATAATATATAAATGTATGTATATGTATGTATTTATTTATTTATTACTACTTTGAAAAAAGGTAAATGTATAATAATAAATCTAAATGTCTGTTGTTGTCAGTTCAAATAGATTTATTTGCAGGTGATTTGATTCGTTGTTGTTATTATTGGTGAAGTGGTAATTAGCTAATGTAGAAGCTTCTTTTTTTGTTTAATTAAAAATTATAAAAATCAATTTAATTTTAATAAAGAATGAAAATCATGTTATTGTTGTGTGTGTGGTAGAAGATGCAAAGATTAATAAATTATCAATTTTGGTGATTTATTCCAAAAAAGAGAGAAATGAAATGAATGAAATCAATTGTACAAAAAGTCAATTCCTCATGGAGAAGAAGCAAAGATTAAATTATTATAAGCAAAAAAAGCCACTTTTCACCAAAATTAAAATAACATGGTGGTAAAAGTAATTACACAAACACACTGTTAGCAACTTTGATGATGCTGTTCAACAAGTCGACTCTATTATTGTACTTGATTGAATTGCTTTGAACTTATAACTTAATATCATTATTATTGTTTTATTGAATTCAAGAACAAAGGAGCATTCTATTTATTATTTATTATTTATTTATTTAATTTCATTTGGATTAGGTTTTATATACATTCAAACATCAATAATCAATATAGCAAATCTATAGAAGAAAGAAAGAAGGTAGGAAAGAATCAAAAAGTTAGTAACAATCAATAAGATAGGTTGGATAATTAATTGGCTAGATTTGACTTTCTCTTCACTCAATCAATCAAATCAAATCAAATCATATCAATAATATCATATATTATTTACCAAATTACATTTTCAGCAAACTGATCAGAATTTGTTGTTGCTGCTGATTGAAACTTATTGTGTGCTGACCAACAGCTATGTTGTTTGGATTACAATCAGCTATTTTTATAATATATAAGAGATCTTTAATTTAAATTTATTGGTTTGGTGTCGGAATACCAAAGTTCATAGATCACACAAGATATAGATCTCAATTAACGTCAAAATAGTCAGTAGTAGATAGGATTACTACAAATCTCAAGTATTGATATTTTGAGAGCTCGGATCAATCATTAATCAATCCGAATCAAGAGTAATTTAAACAATATGCCAAGTGTTATTGTTGGCTTGTTGGTGCTGTGTTGTTATTTTTGTTGCTATAAACAATTAAACGACTTAAATCTTGCAGCAACAACAACAACAACAACAACAATAACATCAACTGTCAAATGAAAACAACAATGTCAAACCAAACCAAACCAACACAATATTCCAAATCCAAACAAATACAAATAATATAGTAGTTAGTTTGACACTAATGCGACCACACTACCACAACCACTTCCACAAATACCAACAGCAGCAACAATATAAAACTTTTTATTTATTAATACGCGTTATGGTAAATTATGATATATGTGATGAGTTGGGTTGTGATGTGTTGTGCTCTAGTGCTAATGGTATGGTGGTTGGCAAGTGTTTGTGCTACATATATCACACATATATACACAAACCTAATTCTATATATCGCTAATAGAATGAGCATCAACAATATTTACCTATTATGTTTACTCTATAATTTCTCACTCACCACCATCGACTAAAAACAACAATAATAATAATTGACAACAATCAACAACAATAACAACAAGAATAGCCATCATCATCATCATCATTATCATCATCAAAGTATATTGGATTGGATTGGATTGGATTTGATTGATTGATTGATATTAATTTATTGTTGTTATGATTATTTATTTGTTTTATTTTTTTTATTTCGGAGTACAATCATTAAATAGTATTTTAATAATAAATAATATTAATTATTAATTGTATTTTTATGTTTTGTTGCTGTTCTGTTTTATTGTGTTAAGGTTTAAGCAGTCAGTCAGAGTAGTAGTTGCTGTAGTTGTTCTGCTGTTCTTATCATATCTTAATACTGTAATTGATTCGAGATATTGAAACAACAAACTAATCAATCCCAATAATATAATAATATTATATTAATCAATAACAAGCAATAACAAGCAACAACAACAATTGAAAACTAAACTAAAATTCAGTGTTTATTAAAATTAGCTATTGATTTTGTTTATATTATATTATTACACAAAACAACAGAACATTATAATAATAGATTCATAACAACCAACCTTGAAAGTTATAGGAAATCTAACCATTAAGTTAACATTTATTTTTGTTTTTCTGCTTTGCCAACTTTTATTTATTTTGATTTTTATTTTTTTAAAAACAACCATTGTTGGTTTTTTGTTGAAAAATAAAAATTGTCAGGTTAGGTTATGGAGCCAAAAAGAAGAATATCGACTAAGAGGCCTGGTGGTGGTAACACAAGAAACAACGGCGGTGTTAATTCACAATTACAGCAACAGCAGCAACAGCAGCAACACCATCATAAGAAAAATAGTAATAGGCAGAAACTAAAGAATAACAAGAGCAAGCAAGTCAAACACATTCACTCACCTGCAGCACCAATGAATCATCACTCGCTCACCTCGGCTGTTGCCAGCAGTGAGCCGATTACCAAAGATGCATCACCTCCTTCCGCTCCTCAGGAGAATGACGACCATCTCTCAAAGCTCGACAAGCTGAATCTCAACAAGACTATACTTGATTTAAAGTCTCAACAAGAAGTAGGTACCATTTACATTTGCATCGCATTCATTCAGTGGTGTTGATTGAAGTTGAAGTCGAAGATAAAGTGAAATGGAATGGAGTGGAGTTGTGTTGGATGGAATTCAATCATAAAGAGTAGTAGTAGTAGTAATAATAACTAATGAACTTGATACTTTGTAGGATGAAGCATTTGCAAATAGAAAAGAAAAACAAAGATTGGAGGAGGAGCGAAAGAAACTGCTGAATGAAACACTGAAGAAGAAACAGGAAATGGAGAAAAAGATGAAGCAGGAAGAAGAGGAAAAGAAAAAATTGTTGGAGAAACAGAGACTGGAAGGCAAGAAAGAAACTGAGGAATTCAATATGTTGATGGCAGAGAAGTTGGGTGGAAATTTCAATGGCTCACACACGATAAAGGGAACCATCAAGGGAAAATTCGACACAATTCAGAGATCTCACTCGGGATCTTTGCAAAAGACATCGTCTGCAGGTGGAACTATATCGAGGGGTCTTTCCAATTTATTTAGCCGACCAGACCCAGCTGGAACACTGCGAAAGTACTCATCATCGACCTCACTTGGCCAAAAGGCATCTTCCAATCTCTTCAAAACCATATCGGTACCCAGAGTATCACGAACTCAGACCAGTCTCACAAGTTTACAAGAAATGTTTTTAAAGGCAAATGCCAGCGGCTCATCCGGCGATCTTAAGAGTCCACCCTCAGAATCAAACTTTGGCCACCCAAAGCGTCCACTTTCACAAAACTCAAGGAAACCCTCCATGTTTGGCCTGACTTCATCGAGTATAAGACAACTAGAGGAAACTAATATGAACAAAGAATTGCATAAAAAATGGGAAGGTAAGTTATATGTTGCATCAACATCTCTTGGAGAATTAACTAAACATTGTCTTTTTTGATAGAATATGTTACAACATTGGAGGCAGAACATGCCAAACAGTTGGAAATAGATAGATTGGCAGAAATCGAGAGACAAGCAGAATTAGAAAAACAGAAACAGGCAGAGCTAGAGGCAAAAGGACAGTCTGCCAAGATTGAAACAACAGCGGTCGAAAAAGTTGATACAAAAGAGGAATCAGATGTATCAAAAGAGACAGCTGACGATGTCATTACAAAAGAAGATTTATTGCCCCAAATAGCCACACCGGATCCAAAAGCTATTTCCGACGGAAACATTATTATCGATGCACTTTTAAAGAAACCAAATCCAGTTACCACAAAGACAAGCACCATTCGAGATGAAGAGTATGCAAAATCAACTTGTAGACCTGCAGACATGGTAAACATTTTCAAGTATGGAACACTGGACATTGACTTTTCACTGATCTTTGGTGAAGCTGAGGATTTGAAAGGCTTCATTATGTGGAGTGTTTTCCTCTTTTGGCGCTGGAGGAGAGAGATTTCGAAGATTATCCTGTTTTCTACACAAAAGATTCATATATTGTATTAAATGTATGTAGAATACACTAGTGAGTGTACTCAGGCTTGATGATGATTACTAACTGTTGTTTCTCTTTTCAGTCAAATGAGAATCAAAAAGATTCAATGTATTAATATTCATATTTGACAGGCAAAGAGTCACCTTTGGATAGAACAGGTTCTGCTGCCATGTTGGCGTTGCAGTTGGCAAACATTTAGGTGGAAAGGTCAACCATTATCACGAGTATCAGGGTGACGAAAGTGAACTGTTTTTTAGACTATTTCTATGATGAATTCAATGGTATAA
>RCNN01000229.1:0-39808 GCA_003667245.1 Heterostelium multicystogenum
TCAATTGACATTAAATTATATGAAAACATTCAGTCAATCACTTTTAATCACTATATATATCTTGCACAGATATCTCATCAAATTTCGACAAAGAGTAAACTTGCCTTTCATTTAATGTCATTTCCAAATAAAAAAATATGATGACTACAATCAGTGGTAAGATTCCTTCGTATGACAAATCCAATCAATGTTAACATTACTTAGATTGGAAATTTTAAATTTGTCATTTTTTGTTTTTTTATCTCAAATCTTATAAATCTGATCATAGGATGATCAATTAAATTTATTCTAAAAATAGAATTGAATCGATGATTTTTCTAATTTGATTCCAAAATAATAGAGTGTGAATGTTTGCTTTTGTATAAAATCTAATGAATAAATTATTATGTTTTAACACACACAACCCTACTTTTCGATTGTATCACGTGGTCGTTAGTATCACCAATAAAATAAATAAAAATCTGATTCAAAAGGGATCACATCAAAGAAATGAACCCCTCATTTATTATTATGATGATTTTTATTTGTTGATTGGTGCACATACCAGTTAACAATTGTTACTTTATCAGATGCTAGTGATCACCAGCAAACAACAATAACGAAATAAACACTAAAATTATATATACATATAATAATACATTATATATATAGATATATATCTCATTCTGTTCAATTTAATATATGACCTTACTTGGGTATAGACTGCATTACTTTGCTTTCGTTGTATTACTTTGCAATACTGAACTATCTTGTTGTGTTAGATTTGATTGTTGTTCAACAGATATAAGAAACAAGTGCATAACATTCATCTTAGGGTATATATGTATAATTACCTATCAATATCATAATAAACCGAGGAGTTGCTGATTTACGTTAATAATATTCCAATTCATATTACTTTTACAATCAATTAAGAAAGCGAGTAATATCTATATCATTACTATTATATAGGTACATCTTAGAAGTCAGCGAACATACACTTAGATAAATCATACACATATTACCATCACAATCACAAATTCATATTATTATTATTATTATTAGATCAGATTCAAATAAATAATCATTCAATTTGATTCAAATCAGTTCAGTAATTAATATATATCTATAAATTAATTATATATATTGCTATTTAGTAAAAGAGAAGGAGAAGGAGATTACTTTAATATATTATACAATAACAATAATAACAACATCAACAAACTCGAACCCAGCATATAGTTGGATAATAACTAAACTAAAACTACACTTAAGATTAATAGTGGTAAAACATGTTTATTCCCTAACATTAGGCTTCCAATATTTTAAAAATTAAAAGCTAAGCAAAGAGTATTGGTCGATTCACATGACAATCAACATTGATTGGTCAAGATAAATAGAAGAAGCACTAGATAGATAACCAGTAAATCAACATCCATCATCACTACAATAGTGATAGCTAAAGCCAGACAGGAGTCCACTCATTCCAAAACCAGAAATAGGAAATAGAAAAACAAACAACGAAGAGAAGTAATATTAATTTGATATAGAACAGAATAGAATAGAATCGAATCTATATGCTCATTCACAATCCCATTCCACCACACAATACCTACCTACCTACTCCCACCATTATTTATATAAACTATTATGAATGCACACCCACCAATCATTTTAGTTTATTACATTTAAACAAATATGGTGTTGTTTTGTTTTGTTTTTTTGTTTTTATTAAGATGTGGTTATTTATATCTTAATTGACACCACTTGATTTGTATTGTTTTGTTTTGCTTCTGTACTGTTACTGTTAATATTGTCGAGTGATAGTCCAGTACTTATAAAACACAAAAACCACTAACTACAATACCAACAACAGTATAAACAAATATCAAACAATTATGCATTGTTAACAAATTGTTACTTAATAGGCACCATTAAGTATTGTTACAACTTACCCAATCATTCTTCATTCAATCAATCATCGGTCAGTCAGTCAGTCAGTCAGTCAATCAATTTTGTTTAAGGCAACAGAAATATAGTTTAGTATTTAAAACTAAAGAAACAATTGTCTACTATTTTACAGTTCAAAATTGGGTTTTCGTTTGTTCCAAACATTCACTATTTGGGATTGTTATTGTTGTTCAACAACCTTTTTATTTCAGTGCACTGTTTCCTTTTGTTTCGACTAGCAACGTCGGTTCAATACGATACAGGTTTTTATTTATTGTCGAGACTAAAATTATAAACCAACCAAAACGACGATCCTCCAATAACACTGTCCAAAACACATTTTCCATACCTTTTTAGAAATTAACACCCTAAACTTTTTTCAAATTTTAATTGTATACAGCAATTACCAAATATCGGCTTTTGAAACTTCATAACAACAACTTATTCTGTTGTGTTTTTAATTTTCAATTGTAACTATATATGAACAAAACACATTTTGTCTACATACCAACCATCCATATAATAAAACTTCATCTAAAATATAAAATATAAAACCAACCATAAAAACAAAAAAAAACAACACTTCTAAAATTAATATTGTAATATTATTAAAAACAAAATTAATAACTAAAAAACAATAAATCTTTAGTTTAAATCATTAAATAAATATTATTAATAATCAAATTAAAATCAAAATCATAATCATAATCATATAATCAAAATAAACTTTAATTTTATTTATTTATAAATAAATAAATAAATAATTATAATTTAAATATAGTTTCTTTAATTCTTAAAAGAAATTTCAAAAATATTTATTTATTGTTTTTTTTATTACTTTTAATAAAAATAGATAATTAATTATCCTGGAATATAAACCAATTTGAAAATTATATTGTAAAATTGAAAAATGGTAGTTTCAACTTTAATTACCAAATCCAAAAGTGAAACACAACAACAATCGCAACAACAAGAATTTCTTCCTTTTCCGATCATAAAGAGTATTTTGGATTTTTATTTTACCAATGAGGTCCAATATCGCATCTCACAGTTGGGAAGAGTTTCCGATCGATTCTTTTACAACAAGCTAGCACCGATTGCCCAACTCTCACATCGTTATTTCGACTTGGTGAGTGATCGATATGTGACTAGATTTGCTCAACCCAAAGGTGATGAACTTCCAAACCACTTCCAAGATATTTGTAAGCATCTGACCAATCCCTATTGCTACATCAAGCAAATCCAAACTTTAGAATGTACTCCAACCACCTTTGATCACTTTTTATCGAGAAAAGAATTCCTAATGTTGCGTGACCAACTGACACACCTCAGCTTGCTCTCACAGGTCACGGAGCAGCCAGACTTTTTCTCTCACAACACCCTTGACATGCTATCCACATTCCAATCACTCCACACCTTGAATCTCAGGAATATAGCATTTACCAAAGAACTTTTTAACGTGCTTCTGAGACTACCATTGAAGCATCTTTCCATCCAGTCAGTCGTCATGGTGGAGCGTCTGACGGAGCAAGAGTCCGAATTACTCTTGGACTACATTCGGAACGAATCAAATCATCTTGAATCTCTAGATACAGCCGATTGTATCCGTTTATCTGAGGAATATCTTCCCACTGTAACATTGAAGCCCAATATTCACACTCTCACGGTCTCTCGTGTCAAGAATATGATTAAATTCCCTGAGCATGTTAAGACACTTCGTTTGAACAGTTGCCGTAATAAATTCTTAAAGATGAACCTTGGAAGTTGTTTGACCTCCCTCACACTACCATCTATTAACGCGAAGCACATCGACTCACTTGGGGACTTTATTCGAAGCTCCAACACCTTGACCAATCTCAATGTTTATCTCTCATACTGGGACAGAACTGAACTCAGTGGCAACTGTGTAGAGATTTTGGTTCGGGGCATTTGAGAGACTCTTTGTAGCAATCAATCAATCGAATACCTATGACCGTATGAGGTTCCTCCTAAGTGCATATCCCAAGTTCCTAAAAGCCTCAACTCGATAGACTGTTCCAAATGTTATCTAAAATCAACTCAAGATGTAATTCGTTCATCATCGATTACTACACCAACAAGACAGACCTCAATCAACTTTCGAAAGATTTGGAAAATGTCAATTTTGGAGACTATTCCTATGCTGGTGTAGTTGATCCTAAAGGTCATCTATTCATTTATAAATACTCTCAATCACTAATATCACCACTCGAAAACATATCCTTCACAGACTAGATTACTATCGAATGTAAATTGTAAATAAAAAAAAGCTAATTATAAACCTTATGGTAAATTTTTAATGAATGACTTGGTGTGAACGACTGTTTTTCTTTCAATAGATCAAAACAATGATGATGAAAATGAGTAAGACTCTTAGATATCCAGTATCAATTTAGATAGCAGGACCTATATTTCCTCAATTGTTGTAACATAAATTAAAAGATCCATTGTTATTATCAAAAAGGACTTAGTCAAAAGTTATATTGGTATTAATTGCATAAATAAATCTTTGATATTACCAATAATATTTTTGTAATGGAAAATCTTGATCATTTTTTTTGGGACAAGTGTGGAAAAATCTTGATCAAAAACGCAATGATTAAGCAAATGAAAATTTTTTTTTTACATCATTGGCTCCATAGCATAGTTGGTTATTGTACTTCCCTAGTAAAGGAAGAGTTAGGAAGGGGTCACGAGTTCGAATCTCGTTGGAGCCTTTTTAGTAAAAATTACCGACAGCGGAGAAGATTTTTTTATTTTTCCTTGGCCCAAGGCAGAATAGCTGATGTGGTATGGTAGTCTGCTTGTGACGCCTTGGGTCGTGGGTTCGAATCCCGGGTTTTCCAGTTTTTCCCCATACACTTCCAGTGAACCCATGTACTTTCAAGTCTGTATGATACCATCCCGCCATGAAGAATATGTAAATTGACAAGCGAAGCCCTCAACTACGTAAACCATTGGTGTACTCTTAAAATCTTCTGTCGCTTCGAAATACTTAACAGTCCACTGTTGAAACACCTTGCTCCAAATAATAATAGGCAGTCATGCCTCTTAAAATGATGGTCATCACAACCGGCCTGTGGTTGTAAAAAAGAAATCTGTAGGCTTCTAAACCCTACCTTAAATAAACAACTGTATGGTTATAACAACAAAAAAAAAAAAAAAAAAAAAATTTCCTTGAAGACTTCAATGTAACAACAACACAATTTTACAATAATTTATAAAAATATCAATTTTACAAAAATCGCCTTAAAAGGAAAAACCGAAAGAATCTTAATCAGATTAATAATTTACTACAAATAGAGAAACTAACTAAGTATATTATTTAATTTGATTAAGGTAATTAAAAATAAAGATTAATAATTTACTACAAATAGAGAAACTAACTAAGTATATTATTTAATTTGATTAAGGTTCTCTATACAGAGTTTAGTTTGAGTTAATATCTTTTAATAACAATAGGTCTGATCAACCTATTATTTATTAAATCAAGGTGTATCCTCGATTGTGTTAACAGTCCATTGTGAGGTTCTGACCCTCACCATTTATTAATTAATAAATTAAGATCATCTGGATGATTATAAAAAAAAAGTCCCTGTTGAAACACCTTTCTTTAAATGATAGGCAGTCATTCCTCTATAAAATGATGGTCAGAACAACCGGTCTGTGGTTGAAATCTGTAGACTTCTAAACCCTATCTTAAATAAAAAATCTGGTTATAACACAAAAAACAAAACAAAAAAAACTATGGAGTCTGGCTTATTTTCATTATGATGTTTGATTCCACAACCTAGTGCTCACTTCATTGGTTCCCACAATCTGGTGTTTCTGGAATCCTGGGTCATTCTATGTACTTCCAATAATATCAATAGATTAAAACAAATTTAACCTTGGAAAGATCATCGACTTATACATCATTTAGTCTAGGATTTTTTTTCTCATTGAAAATTCCAAACTATAGGAATGGAAATCAAATTTCAAAAAGATGGTCAGGTGGTCATCAAAGAAATAAAAACTACAAAGTCTAGTTTATTTAAAAGTTTCTTTATTTCCTTTGAATATAATTAATCACACAACCAAAAAGTTCTTCTTAATAGTTAGAATTTTAAAAAATATAATTTTAGAGTAATGGTATATCTTTTCTAAAAATAATTTTTTATTTAATTAATAATTATATAATTAAAAAATGATGATATATTAATATTAATAAATATATAAAATAAAAAAAATCAATTTATAAAAGTGAAAATCATTTAAGACAATAGGAAACTAAAATGTGATTTTAATTTAATTAAAATAGTGGTGAACTGAAGTGCTTTGTTGTTGTTTGGTGAGTCAATGATATACACCCAACTTTTAATTTTGATTAGATCAACAACATTTGAATCAAAACAGTAGTATTAGTAATCGTAGTAGTAGTAGTAGTAGTGTAAACAAATCACATTAGAAGTAGATAGAGATAGAGATAGATATTATTGTTTTATTATATTTTTATTGTTTATAGAAATGAAGGCAACACTTGTTGTGTTGATGGCAATCCTGTTGTCGTTGTTTATATTGTGCTTGGTAGTAATGCTCTCGATGACTCTGGCATTCTTTACATCGCTTTCAGTCGTGCTACTGCCACTTTCTCTCATTGTTGGAGCAGTGGTCTATTTCCTCAGACAGAAATACATTAGTAAAAGAATCAATCGTCCATTTACTGTTGGTTTCTTTCATCCATATTGGTAAGGATCTACTGATTGTGTTGTGTTTCAAGCTAGTTAGTGGCCGAGCTAATACCATCCATTGTTTATTCTTGTTATATTCATGTAGTGCGGCAGGTGGAGGTGGTGAAAGAGTGCTATGGTGCTCTATTAAGGCGATTCAAGACCAATATCCATCGATCAAATGCGTTGTATACACCGGTGACAATGTCACAGACCAACAGATCTATCAAAAGATAAAGGTAACTTTGTTGTTGTTGTTGTGGAGCGTTGATACAATGCCATGAATGGTACTAATCTTGATGTTAACATTCTACAGAGTCAATTTGATATAGATTTGAACAGAGATAATTTAGAATTTGTAAGATTAACAAAGAGACAATATGTAGAGGCTCATTTGTATCCAAGCTTCACATTGTTGGGACAGTCGTTGGGATCAATGATTCTTGGTTGGGAGGCATTGAACCGTTTGAATCCACATCTATTCATCGATACTATGGGATATGCTTTTACTTATCCAATATTCCGTGTGCTGGGTGGATGCAAGGTAGCTTCATACACTCACTATCCTATCGTAAGCAGTGACATGATGTCACGAGTCAGCCAGTCGACCCACAACAATGCTGCAGATATATCAAACAGCAAGGTATTAACAACAGGAAAGCTCTTATATTACAAGCTATTCGCATTGGTCTACTGTATAGTTGGCAATTTCTCACAGCTCACCTTTGTCAATGGAACATGGACAGGCAACCACATTGCCCACATCTGGAGAAAGCGACTCGGTGAGAAGGGACTGTACAAACTCTATCCACCCGTCGACACAAGAACACGTAAGCAGCTTCCGCTCAACTGGATGGGCAGAAAGAACATTGTGCTATCAATTGCGCAATTCCGTCCCGAGAAGGATCATACTCTGCAGATTCAAACACTTCACCACCTTCTCGAGACCTATCCCGAGCACAGAAACAACGTCATGTTCATTTTGGTTGGATCGACACGTGACCAAGCAGATCGTGACCGTGTCGAGGCACTAAGAAGACTTGCAACCGAGCTGAATGTAGCAGATCACATGAAGCTTGAGGTGGGAGTCTCCGCCAGCATGTTAAATCAGCTGCTGAACGAGGCATCAGTTGGAATCCACACAATGTGGGCCGAACACTTTGGAATTGGAGTTGTCGAACTGATGGCAGCAGGTTTGATCACGATCGCTCACAACAGCGGTGGTCCCAAAGAGGATATTGTCGAGCATCGTGTAACTGGATTCCTGGCGACCACCAAGGAGGAATATGCCGATTACATTCACGAAATATTGGCAAACAAAGAGAAATTCATTGATATGCAGAAAGCAGCACGTGATTCTACCGATCGATTCTCCGAGGAGAACTACTATATTCAATTTATCGACAAAATACAACAACTTTTGCCTGATAATCAAAAGAAAAAAGATTAAAACAAAATTCAAAGTATAATTGATATATTTATACATATATAACTCTATTTAAATTTAAAAAATCATCTGGATTTCATTTAGATATCATATTATTATATTTTTTTCAATTCTTTTTATATTATATATTCATTTTAGTTTTTGTTTTTTTCTTTGCAGTTATTGTTCAACTGACCAGTTGGATCGATCTTCAAATTAATTTTATGAATTTGTTATTGTTTCATTAAAATTCTGAAATTTAGTACAACTAATCAAGATAATATCAATTAATATCTCATTTTTATTTATATGTATAAATTCATGTATACTTGATTGATTGATTATATTGTATTTATTAAAATTGTATAATTACAAATTTTATTTATTCAAATTCAAATTTAAAATTATATTAAAGTAGGTATAAAAAAATAATATCTTTTAAAGATAAATCTATTATCATTGAATGTATATATATATATATAAATAATAGTATAGCAATAGTGATAATAATAAACAAATTATAATTCAAGCATTGCAAATGTATGGTTTTTTTTTTCAAAATGCAAACACAACTCTTTTTTCCAATTTAATTTTTTGGGAAGGGGGTTGAATTGTTCATTATTATCAATATTATTGTTTATTATTTATATTATCTTTGGGTAAAAATAGTTTTGTTTTGTTTTTTTGAATTAACAGATCACATTGTATTATTATTAACAACATCAATCATATATATTAATACAACATACTATAATATACTAAAGTAATAATACTAAGTTAGCTTGTTATTATAGTTGTACAACTAAAGGTTAATTAGTTTCGTTTAGTTAGTTAAGTTAGTCAGCAGAGAGTTAGGTTAGGTTCTTCGTTTATTGTAGAAAGTTTACTTGATATCCCCAATATTAGGTAAAAGCATTAAGTGATTTATAAATGATGGACTCATTTACGGATAAGGTATTTGAATTTCAAAGAAGAGCAACACAGACTGTGTTGGAGAAGATGGGTGCCACTGAAAAGACGGTCGATGAACAGTTCGAGCATCATTACTCTGACTTTAAGCGTCTTGGCGATTTCTTGCAACACATTGAGGAGTCGTCATCCACTTCGATGCTGAATATGGAGAAACTCTGTCAAAGCAACACACACTTGGCCTCATCAATCTGCAACTTTATCAGCTCAGAGCTTTTGGAGGACGAGAGCGAGTTTTCAACTGGTCAGATTGCTGGCTTCTTCAAGTCCCAACAACAACAGAATCAAATGGCTGATAGCTTATCAACTAGATTACAAGATTCAGTTCAAAGAGTAATTTGATATAGTTACTACATAGATAGAATTTAATATTAATATATCTACCATTATTTTATGATTTAGTTGTATGATGCCATGGGTACTATGGAGCATGAATTTTTAAAGTCAACTATTGATATTATGGATCATAAAGTTATTCAACCATTGAAAAGAGATCAGGATTACAATAAGATGACTAAACAGCTCTTGGACAAAAGAAAGAAGCTTAATTTAGACTATGACTCTATTAAGAAATCAAAGTTTGTATTGACCAACTTGCTGAACAAAGATCAAAGGCTAATCGATTTGGTTCATTATATTTATAGTGATACAGCAAGAGTTAGTTCAGTTAAGCAGGAATTCGATATGGTATCTAAAAGAAGCTATAATCATTTAAATGCCAGATCAAAGATTCGTTGCAAGCTCATTGTTCACAGCATTGTCACTATGATCCAGCAATTTTGTATGTTTTTCGAATCGAACTCACTCCTCTTGGAGGGTTTGTTAGAGATGGTTGATCCTTTGGTCAATGCCTACCAATTGTCGTCCACAGATCTAGCAGATCTGTATACAGTCAAAAAACAAGATCCAAACGCCAACTCAAACGGAACCAATAGCAATAACAATCCTTCTTCTGTACCATTAAATACCAACAAGAATAATAACACTACGACCTCACCACCTCCATCATACAACGAAGCTGTTAAACAACAACAGCAATACCAACAGCAGCAAGATTCACCATATGGAAGCACTCCACCGCAACACTCTCCACCCGCTTCCAGAAAGCAGGAGAAGCTATTCAATGTTTGGGATGACGAACCAGAAACATCAAGCAATCATTCCAACAACAATAGCAGCAAACCAAATAGCAACGACGATTGGATGTATCCATCAACCTCAAACAACTCATCACCATCCACCTCATATACCAAACCCAATACTAGTACTTCAGCATCAGGTGATACATTCTGGTCACAACAACCTTCAAATGCCAACCAACAAAGACCTCAAAACTCCACAACACCAACAGCAACAACCTCAACAACAATTTAGACAACAACCAAACTTCAACAATACCAATAACCAGAGAAACTCTTCACCTATTGATGATTGGATGAATCAGCCACAACAAACAACCTCAACAACTTCAACAACACCAACACAACAGAGAGCGTCAGGTGGATATGACTTTGGTGATTTTGACTTTACTTCGCCCCAACAGACTCCAAAACAACAACACCAAAACAAACTCAACACCCGGATTCCAATCAGCATTTTTCAACGGTCCTTATTCACAAACCATCGCCATCTCCTGGATACTCGCAGCATGTTGATCATACACAACAAGCAAGACAATCAGTAGAGCCGGCGATCAGCGAACGTGTCAAAACTTGGGCCGAGAAAAACAATCGTCGTAACAATATCCGTGTGCTGCTCAGCACTCTCCATGAAGTCCTTTGGGAGGAAAGTGGATGGGAGCGTATCACACTGGGAGCCGTCATCACACCTGCGCAGGTCAAGAAGGTCTATCGTAAGGCAATCATGGTTGTACATCCAGACAAGGTAAACAATGGAACTATCGAACAAAAGATGATAGCACAACGTATATTTTGAGAGTCTACGTGAGGAATTTGAAATTTTTAGAGCTGAATCCGAAAAACAATAACAATAACAACTAATAATATAGATGTTAAATTATTACAGTACTACAAATAAAAATTATAAAATAATAATAATACAATACAATCGATCAAGTATTAAGTAAGGCAATTTAAAGTTATTTCTAACATTTAACATTTTTCATTCTTTAGGTTGAGATGATGTTATAACATACATCTATTCAGTTGATATAATGATATTTCATATTAATATATTTCAAATATAGATACTACTCCTACTCTTACAACTACTATTGAGATAGTAAGATAATCTAATATCATTAAACAAACATATGTTCTTCTATTTAAAAAATTTAAATAGAAATAGAAATAGAAATGATATGAGATAGATAGAAATTATCGCATATAAATGATAATAATTAAATAGCGGTATTGATTTTCAACGACATTATACAATACAACATATCAGCAACACACCTCCTCCATTCTGTTCTATCTCAACAAAAATTAATAAAAAGAAAAACCAAAACACACAAGATAATATATTAATAAAATAATTTAAATTGTTTTTATTAACAGTTCACTATTCCATTAAAAAGAATCAAAGATTGTTTTTATGTTGTGAATTTAATTTAGGCATTATTATTATTAAATAACAAAACATAACAATTAATCTATTGAATATTCTCAATTTTTCAATATAATTATATTAAGTTTTTGTTGTTTTTTTCTTTTTGAGAAAAACAAGATAATTATATATATATATAATTATATAATAAAAGCTATACTTATAATTAAATTATATGATTTGTAAAGTAGTAATAGAAACTAATTAGGAGTAGTAGTAATAGCTGTTAGTTTTTTGAATAGAACAGAAATAGATATTTATAGTTATATTTAGGTTTTACTATTATTTATTATTAAAAGTTTGAATAGTAGTAGCAGTAGTAGTAGTAGTAAATAAATGATAATGAATAATAAATAATAATAATAATGTGAATAATGGCAATGATATTAGCAATATTAATAGTGAAAATGAGATGAATTTGAATGTGGATAATAATAAAAGTTCAGAGTTTTTATCTCCAAATTCAAATGGTGCAACAGAAGAAAAGATGTCTATGTCACCGGAATTAAATCAACAAAAACCACAGGTTCAACTTCCACAACAAGCTCCACTCCAAGTACAAGTTCAGCCTCAAACTCAAATACAACAGTACCAGCACCAACAGACTAAATTAACATTTACTATTAATAACTTCTCACAGTACGAAAATCAATTCTATACGAATACCCAATCATTATGGGGTTTGACATGGTAAACATCTTCCAAACTATTGCAGATGACGATTTATAAGTGGATCACTTGATATTAATTGATCATAATTACTATTATTATTATAAATACAGGAGACTATATGTATTTCCAAAAGGAAATTCATCGCCCAATGAATTATCATTGTTTCTTGATTTAGGCGAGATTCAAACAGAATAATTTCCCAAATCAAAAGGTAAACTTTATTTTGGAGGTTGTCAACCAAAAAAGTCCAGAGGAGAGCATCAGTAAGACCGCAGATCATATCTTTAACATCAAGTCTGCAGATTGGGGATTCAACAAATTTATGAAGTTATCCTCTTTGTTGGACCCAAAGGGTGGCTTCATTGTGAAACGACACAATCATTATTAATGCCCATATCCTGAATGTAATACCAGAGGTTGTCGCAGCCAATGGACAAAGAACATTTATGTAAGTGGATTTAATGGACTAGTTTAATAGGAGATCGGATATTCATTCTCAATCTTTAGGTATAACTCTAAGAAAGCAACAGGATTTGTAGGACTAAAGAATCAAGGTGCTACATGTTATATGAATTCACTCTTACAAGCTTTGTATCAAATTTCACCATTCAGAAAGGCAGTGTATGAGTTACCAACATCGCAGACGGAGGAGAGTATTCCACTTGCTCTCCAACGTTTGTTTTATAAGCTTCAGTTTGGTGATGTTGCAGTGTCAACAAAGGAGTTAACAAAGAGTTTTGGTTGGGGAACACACGATATCTTTACTCAGCACGACGTACAGGAGCTCAATCGTGTGCTCTGTGATAACCTAAATGAAAAGATGAAAGGAACCAAAGCGGAGGGTACTATTGATAACCTGTTCCGTGGCAAAATTAAGAACTTATTAAGTGTGAAAAATGTTAAATATGAATCGAAAAGAGAAGAAGAGTTTTATGGTAGGTTCGACAAAAAACAGCACTTGATTATCCAATTTAGCTAACAGCTTTTGTTTAGATTTATCATTAAATGTAAAAGGTTGTCCAACTATTCAACATTCTTTTGAAAAGTATGTGGAAGTAGAGAGATTGGATGGAACAAATAAATACGATGCAGAGGGATTTGGATTACAGGTGGCAAACAAGGGATGCAGATTCTTATCATATCCTCCAGTTTTGCATCTTCAGTTGAAACGTTTTGAATATGATCCAATTAGAGATGCCAATGTAAAAGTCAATGATAGATACACTTTTCCAGAGGTGCTCGATCTAACTCCATATCTCGATGATGATGCTGATAAATCTGTACCATCAATTTATCTTTTACAAGGGTAAGTAGACATATTGACCAGAGAATTGATTTTCATTAACATTTCTATTTCTTTAGTGTTTTTAGTTCATTCTGGTGACTTACATAATGGACATTATTATGCTTTTTTAAAACCAACTATTGAAGGTGAATGGTTGAAATTTGATGATGAAGATGTTTCGAAATGCACATTTACACAGGTAACAGAGGAAAAGTTATGGTGTTGAAGTTGATACAACCAGAAGAATGCCTTTTTATTAGAAATTTCACCAATGCTTGTAGGTATAATTCGATGCATAATATAGAAAGTGATAGCTGATAAATAATAAATAATTTAGATATGTTAGTTTATTTAAGACAAAAGGAGGCAGCAGATCTTTTTGAAAACAATTCCAGATTCAGATATTCCAGAGCACCTTAAACAAAGAATCGAAAGTGATGAAAAGAAGACCAACAACCAATACTTTAGAATCAAACTTGCAGTCGATGAAGATTTTGTAAATAATCCTGGATTCGACTTGGCAGATTTCTCAAAGGTTCAGAATCAGATGATTCCGATTAAACCTGGTGAAATCCACAATATCGCATACTTGAAGCGTCAAATCACAACTTTGATAGGAATTCCACCAGAAAGACAAAGAATCTGGTCATGGTTTGTCAGAAGAAACAAAACTATGAGAATCGATTTATACCCAGAGAGTGATGAAACTACTCTTGTCGATATCAGGGAAAAATTTAGACAACAGGAGATTAAATTATATCTTGAGATTTCCTATGTTCCTAGATCATTGAATATGGCTGTAAGATTATTCCAGTTTGGTCATCATCTTCGAATTCTAACAAATAATTCTTTTAATGTAGGAACAAAATTCATATTTCCAACCAATTAACGCAAACAATTTGAATGCATTGATTTTTCTTTAAATATTATAATCCCCAAACTACCACTATGAAATTTGTAGGATCTAAGGTTATCGATCTTCAATGGAGAGCATCTCATATCATTCCAATTCTAAATCAACTTGCAGGACTACCTCAAAACTCTAACCTTGCACTGTATGAAGAGCTTTCAGAATCAGACATCCAGCAAATTAAACTAAATGAAACTTTGAAAAAGCAAGGCATTCAAAATGGTGATATTATAGTTTTCCAAAAAGCCTGTTTCAATCACGTAAGTACTTAGCAATACTCTAATGATATGTGGAGTGAATTCTAACTTAATATTTAAGTGACAAATATAAATATCCAACTGCTTTGGAATACTTTGATTACATTCAACACAAGACTACGGTTAAATTTAAACAGATTGAAAACAACAACGTTAGCTTTACATTAGAGCTATCAAAAGGATATGAAATATAATGAAATTACTAAAATAATTTCACAGCAAATCAAAGTGGATGCCAATAAGATTCGTTGTGTTGACTGGACCAAGATATTATGGTTCAGACTTTACACCAATCAAGCCAAATGATAATATTCCATTGAAAGACGTTCTATTATCAGGTCAAAAGTCGACAGATCAACTATATTTTGAAGTTTTAAATATACCTGTCAGCGAATGTGAATCAAAGAGAAAACTTTAAAGTTAATTGGCAGAAACCAAATTATGAATATGTTTGTATCATTCTCTCTGTGTCATTGGAGTAATTAATTTCTAATTAACTTGTATATAGGAAAAGGTATCGATATGGGTCCCCAAAACAGGAGATGTTAATGATATCAAGCAGACATTTGTAAATGTAATTAGTGAAACACTACCTGATTTGCCTGTAATGGATGTAAATAAGATTAAAACTATTAGAGATTAGATCGCATCGTATCGAAAAAGAACTTAAGGATGAGTTGATTGTACAGTTAATGGAAAGCATTAATCTCAAGATTGAACCAGTCACAGAAGACTATTTGAATATGTCACCAACAGATAAGGTCGTACAGGTTGTTCATTACTCGAATGATTCAGGTTTCACCTCATATCATAGCACTCCTTTCTTGATGGTTATCAAAGAAGAAGAATCATTTACAAGTATACGTTCTAGAATCCAAGCAAGACTTGGTACCTCTGTCAGTCCCAATGAGTTTGCAAGATGGAAATTAGCAATCATAGAGGATGAGAAACCAAAGTTAATTGGTGATAACCTCTCAGTTAGCAAAGGTAGTGATTGGCGCAATGTTATGATAGGACTGTTACACCACCCAGCTGTCAGCATGAAACATAATCAAAAAGCAATTAAAATCAATAAATAGATTCTGGAGAGGTAAACTTTGTCAAATGATTTGTAAACAAATAATTTGTATTTATTATTTTTGGAGAGGTTGTTATAGAAACTGTTTGATACTACATATGTAATTGTTCCTTTTGATGATTGACCACCTTGATCTACACTTTGACATTTCATTAAATGCAGCACCTTTTAAGCCTCAAATTGCTTGTTTTTTGATCATATCCGCAGAATAGCAAAAACAAGTAAAATTATTTTGGTTCTAAGTATGATAAAAGAATTTATGTTGTCGTTGTTGTAGTTGTTGTTTTGTTTGTAGGCGAATCAAGAACTAATGTGTTCGCCAGAAAGTCAAGACCCTCTTCGATGCCATAACCTGTGGTTGCTATGAGTGGCTGAATCATCCAAGGATGATCGCTGATCAGGTGAAGGTCAAGATGTGTCTCGATGTCAATAGTCGACATAGCAGTGGGCAGATCCTGTTTGTTGCAATATATCAGAATTGGGGCATTTTTGTAATCGTCCATTATATTGATAATAGACCAAAAGTATTCTTTGACCTCGGTAATTCTCTCTCGGTCTGACGAGTCAACAACAAATATTAGTGCATCGTGTGGAATATAGTGTTTCAAAAGAGGCCTAGCTACAGAGCTCAAGCTGATATCCCAAATAACAATCCTTAGATTGCCATGTTGTAACTCCTCCACATTGAAACCAATTGTTGGTATTGTGGTAACGACCTCACCTAACTTCATCTTATACAGCAGCGTTGTTTTACCTATTATTAGTGTTAAAATATAACATATAAGATAAGTTGATCTTTCTAATGACCTCAGCTATTCCTCTAATTACCAGCAGCATCTATTCCAACCAAGTTTATTTTATATTGTTTAGAATTGCCATTAATCACTGAAAATGAATCTACTTAGATAATGACCCATATTCTTAATTATTCTTAACTATTTGATATTCATAAATATAGTATTGATTGTTTCTTTCCTACATAACTTTTAATCTATTTGAAACATCTTAATCTAAACATCAGTAGGCAAACCCGACTCAGCAACATTGTCAAGAAAATTGACAAATATATTTTAAAAACAAAATAGATTTTATATTATTTATTGTTGAAATAAATTTAGTTAGTGATTAAGAAGTTTGACAAAAGTATTTAAAGTAAATGCTTGGAAATATTTGGTGAGTAGACTAGTTTAGGTTTGGATGTACTACCAACTATCTATTAAACTCTACTAACAACAATTTCAAAGAAGAAAATTCTTTCAATGGTAGAGCATTTTCTCTCTTGTACTCCGGTTGAAACTTTAACGCTATCACTTTCGAAATGATCGGAGCATTTAAATCCTGACAAGAAATTCTTATAAGTTGGGATAAAATATCCATATGGATAATTTGGATAGGTAACTTTAACTGGGAAGTCAATGTTAAGAAGATCATAACTATGAGACTTGCCGTTGACACTACACCACATTCTTGGCAAGAAACCTCCTCTTGGATAGGTTCCAAAAACTCTAATTTGGAATCTACACTTTTTGTTGAATTTCAATGTGAATCCTGGTTTGTGACCAAAAATACATCCATAGCAACCGGTTATTGGATCAAAAGGTGGTCTTGGATTGGAACCCCCTTGGAAATATCCATCTTTAGTTGGTGCATTCCATGCATCTAGTCTGTAGATAACTGGATTATCTTTAACTTCAATGACCGATGGAAGGCTATCTAGGATGACAAGTGGAACTGGATAGATATACATATCATTCTTCAAGAGTTCGGGAAGACTCTCAATACCTGAATTTAATTCAGGATGTCCTTCAAGAATGTTTTCGGTAATACATCCAGCAATATCATCGATTCCTGCAATCAAAGATTCATGAAGTAACTCTCTGAAAGATTTGACTGCATCGACTCCCTCAATTGCGTTTCTTCCACCTGCTTCGTTTTTACTATATCCAAATTGATACCAATAGGCATCTTGAAGTCTTCTGAAGAGGGTGAGGGCCAATAAACCTTGGACATGGTTTCCAATAACATAGTTGTCAAACACGTCATTTGCACACATTGAGATGAAACTTTCAACATTTTCAATACAAGTAGCAAGTTGTATTCTGACATCTATTGCAGTATTTTCATTAACATGATGCTTCTCAACTAGATCCATTTTAAAACTATTTAACTTATTGGTCAATTCCTTGCAGGTTTTTCTCAAGCCATCGAGGGAGGAATTACACATTTCTCTCCAAACTTCAATATTTCCATCTTTAATTCTCTTATCAACTTCATCCATGATTTCTTTTTTGAGTTTTTTTTAGTTTCTGATCAACATTTTCCTCTTCTTCATTAGCTCTTGACCAAAAGATAGAAAAGATACCGCTGCACAGTGCTCCAACCACAGGAATACATCCACTTATAATTAAAAGGGTTAATTGTCAATTAAAACAATTTAATTTAACCAATTTTTATTAATAATTACTTACATAACACCATTAATCAAAATTCCTACATCTTCTTTGGTTGGCTCATAGGAACAAATTACCTGGACTGGATCTTTAATCTCCAAAGCTTTGAAGAAGAGAGCATTTGGCACAAGAGTCAAAGGATTCTTTTTGATATCTTCAATAAATGAAGCGGGATCCTTTAAAATCTTCAAATCCTTTACAGGGATGGAAGATTCTGAAATGTCTTTGTAAATATTATCTTTATCCATTTGGTAGTTAGTAGAATGCAATGTAATGATTTAGATTAAACTCCGTCTGACGGAACCCTTTAAATAGTTGTTAGTAATTTACAAATTTAAAACCATTAATTAAATATAAGTATTAAACTTTCTTACTATTTTTGTAATCCAATCACTATTCTCCAATGAATTAGGATTAAAAATAGAATTTAACAATAAACCACTAATGTTATCTTTTAAAGTTATCCAATGGGCTATAACTTATAACCATTTATTTACACCTAATCACAACAACTAAGAAGAAATGACAATTAATATGTTTGATATATAATAAAAAGTAGTGGGGTTGCAAGAAGAAGTATTTTTAAATCTTTGCTACGATACAAGAGGATACGACTGGATGTTCTCAGTGGTCAAACTACAAGATTAATGTGGTGGTTACCAAATAAACTTTAAATTTAATCATTAAACAACTAACAAATGTACATTTTTAGAATTAGTTAATATTGAAACTAACACTTGGGGAAAAAAAAATAACCCTAACCTAGGTTAATTTACAAATACAAAAATGTTGTTTACTTTGTGTTTAAAACAATAGGAGCTCTTATTATTATTATTATTATTATTATTATTATTATTATTATTATTTATTTTAAACAACAAACACCTATTAATAGAAGTATTAAAGAATTATATCAGTTTAACATAGCGTTAGATAAAATGGAAAGATCGATTGAGTATTTTATTGATAAAGATCATATTGGAGAGAGGGGAATCTGATCAGTTTCAGAAAGATGGATTTGTGTTTATTAGAGATGTGTTGAATCATCATGATGTTTGAGTTGCTCAAAAGTAGAGTTGAGCCGCTCTTTCATGGAAAGTTTGACACAGGAATCTATCCTGATGAATGGCATTGGCGAAAAGGTAAGTTAATGATGATTGTTCGAGATCTATTTCTGATGCCAATGAATCAATGAGTCATTTAATCAATCAAATAATCATCAAATTAACGCACAAACAGGTCTTTCAAGAGATGATATAACACGAGAGATTGTGAATGCATGGAAATGTGACAGAATGTTCGCCAAGACTGCACTTTGATGAAAAATTTGGTGCTATCGCTGCTAAGCTGATGGGATGGAGTGGTGCAAGATTAGCACAGGACGATATATTTGTAAGAAGCAAAACGTTTAAACTGACAGCTTAAAAGTTGTAATTGAAACAATTAATTGTTGTTGTTTTAGTGGGAAACCTACTGCAGGTAAAACCAATCGGATTTCATCAAGATCAACCGTATATCAATTGTTTTAAACCGAATGAGGTTGTAACTATATGGATTGCACTGACTGATGTTAGCTCTCAAAATGGTACCTTGGAGTATGTAAAAGGCTCACACAAATGGCCAACATCGCACACTCTAGGTGAAGTGGAGTTCCACGCACCAGATGACTACCTGGTGCACCTGAATGAGGCTGCCAAGTTTGCAAACATGACAAATACATATGAAAAGATACCTTGTGTGTTTAATGCAGGGATCATGCAGTGTTCATCATGGAATGATGTGGCATGGTTCGGCAACAAATCCATCTTCCACTGTGGGTCGTATCAGCTTGGCTCTTCACTACATTCCAGCGGATTGCATATTTAGTGAACATATTACCCCAGGTTACATCTATGGTCGCTACAAGATCTATGGCTCAAACAAGCTTGAAGAATCATTTTTCCCCATTGGTATATCGCAAAGATGGTTATCGATCAGAATGTATCAAATCTTTTATCACACCACCATCATGATCATAGAATAAGACACTACTTAACCTAGACCAATTATATATTCAAATCATATGTACAAATAATATTTATTTATCCTATGCAACCATTGTAGTTCAAAACAAATAAAACATTTTGATTAAAAAATCTTTTAATTAGTGGGTTGTGAGTTCAACAATGAAAACATCAAGAGGGGCTCATTTTCATTGTTTAAATTAAATTACACATATTAAAAGAAAGATAAGAATGACTAGAACAAGAAAGTTCTTTGTTGGTGGAAACCACAAGCTTGTATGTATTACTACTAATTTGAGATGCATTTGATGATCATCTAATATAATTCAAATCACTCTATGAACTATGTAATAGAATGGAAACAAACAATCATTACAAACTTTGGTTGAATCTTTGAATTCTGCTTCAATCCCATCAGCTGATGTTGTTGGTAAGCTACTACAATTAGTTTAAAGATTATAATGATAGCAATAATAATAACCTGGCATTAAATATTATTTATTTAGAGGTTGTAATCTCACCACCATCTCTTTATTTGGAGACTGCTATCAAGGTTGCCGGTCCACGTGTTCAAGTTGCTGCTCAAACTGTTACTCTGAAGCTAAAGGAGCATTCACTGGTGAGATTGCTGCTGAGATGATCAAGGACATCGGATGCCAGTGGGTAATCTTGGGTCACTCTGAGCGTAGAAAGATCTTTGGTGAGAGCGGTGAACTCATTGCCAAGAAGTTGAAGCACGCCATCGAAGTAGGTTTGGGTGTCATCTTTTGTATTGGTGAGCAATTGGCTGACCGTGAATCCAATCAAACTGAATCTGTCATCTCAAGCCAAATGAAAGATATCTTGACTTCGGTTCCAGACTGGTCTAAGGTTGTCATTGCTTACGAACCAGTGTGGGCCATCGGAACTGGAAAAGTTGCCACCCCAAAAGCAAGCCCAAGACGCACACAAATTTATCCGTGAGTGGTTGGCTACCAACGTATCCAAGGAAGTTGCCGCAGCTACTCGTATCATCTATGGTGGATCTGTTTCAGCTTCCAACTGTGATGAGCTCTCAAAAGGAAGCCGACGTTGATGGATTCCTAGTTGGTGGAGCTTCATTGATTGCCAAAGATTTCATCACAATCATCTCATCTTCTTCTTCAATACCCAACTCATCACTATAAAGAAAACATTATTGTTGTTAATTGTAAATTGATTATTCAATATTATCATATTTTATTATTGATCCGTATCAATATCAGCTGAAGTTGTTGCTGGTAAAAGATAGTTTGTAACATTAATGTCAAGTGGTTTCTTATTTCTCAAAAATCTCGTATGATACTTTTGTTTGACTACCCATCGGATTACCAATTGCTGAATGGAAATATTTGTTGATTTCATACACTCGGCTAATGTGGCTGGGTCCAACTTTAGGAGAGCTCCAATTCTAAGAGTATATGCTAGGACTTCGGTTAGATTTTGCCTGACCATGAGATTACTTAAATCTGGCAGGATCTTTTTCTTGATAATGCTCGAGAATGAATGGTTACTCTCCTGGAAGTAAGAGTCGTAGTATAATGCTGTTTCATAGATAGTGGATAGCACCCAAAGATCGTTGTTTTTAATAGCATACTCGACATTGGATTTGTCAACAATCCAAGCACTCTTGTAGTGGCAGAGAATCCTGTGTCTGTCAAATCCCTTATTCTCGCTAAGAAACAATATTAGGTCTAATGTTGAATAAATTGGCGAATTTTTTGAACAGTTTCCAAAGAAGAGTTGGATGCTATGAAATTTAAATTCCTTTCATTCATAACGAGTTCACAATGATCAATAATATATGAAAAGATCAAAAGGTCGTCAGTGACACAGAGATCACGCAGGAGATATATATTTTGATTCTTGAAGTCGCCTTCCTGATTCTGTGGTAATGTTGATAAGCATGGTACTACTTTGATTTCTTCTAATAGATACTTAATACAACTCATGTCTCTACTCTTTACTGCATAGTTGAGTGCCCTGTGACCTAATGATGCCAACTGATCACTGAAGCACCGTAACATGTCAATATACCGGAAATTACCAGCTCTGAAAGCAAGTAAATATATATCGTGAATTGCCAACCTGAAAATCTCGTTGGAGGGTTTAATCTTTGCTACGATGTGCATAAGGAGATCCATGTCGATTAGTGTATTGGTTTTCTTGAAAACACACTTGATGCCTTTCAAAGGTCGTAGTAGATCGTATAGCAAAATCATATGTGGCGTAAAATTCACGGTTATGTTTTCAAATTGATAAGAACGGAGGAAGACTAGGCAGGAATGTGAGCAACTTAACAATAAGTGAATGTGGAATATAGTCCATCTCCCCTAACCGCACGAAGATTTTGGATATTGCAGTTACAGTAAGATCTTTTTTTTTGGAAATGTAAGCTGCTGCCATATCGAACTGTTCCGGTGTACCATATTGAATGACGAGAGGTAGCACTTGATTCTTTGTCAAGAGTAGATAAATTAAGACAATAATACTCTTTGTCTGGATCAACTTGATTCTATACTTTTCCAGGAGCTGAATATAATTGGTCTTATCTAGCATTTTAACTGACAAATCCTGCAGGATATCTGTCAAAATAAGGTCCCGGAAATGTAATTCCAATGATTTCTTCTCTCTCTCAATAATATCTGCTGGAATCTTCAATAAAACCAATTGTTCTACCAATTCTTCATTTGTCATGACCAATTGATTCCTAAAATAATGGCAACGCAGTACAACATCGAATCGATTGAAAACATTTGATACCGGCAGCTGTAGGGCGATTTCCATAGCCATTTCATACTGGGCCTGAGTGTATGGCAACTTGATTGATAGATACTCTACAAACTTGATGTCATTCATCATGAATGCGACATCAGGATTTTCTTTTAGGTTAAGTAGTATCCATTTTTTTGAATTCCGGGTCATTTGACATTGCACCAAGCTCCTTAAAAACTCTTGGATCACGGTAGACTAACCGCTGGAACCGAACACAAGAATATAGATTTTTTACATTCGATCTCGACTTAGGTGATGTTGTACTGATAAAAATGTCTTTTAAAGGGTTCTTGTGCTCATCTAGTACATTTTTTAACAAGTAGAAATAGATTTGATAGTGGCCTTTGTCCCATGCCTTTGTAAGTATGTTGTTGTCTGAACGTAAGGTTTCTCTTCTCTGCATTTTCATATTGCTAGCCGTCTTTCGCAGCTCCACAGGGTAGGTTTGGCTGGCGAGTACTTTGACAATATCCAATGATCCAGCGACCACTGCAATCTGCAAGAGATCAGGATCTACAAAATACTCTTGATACTGCTCATAAAGCATCTGGAACAAATCAAAGTCCAAAACTTTCTCGAAAAACAGTCTAAGTGAAGATGAGTTAACTTCGACATGCTCTTTTCTCTTCAGACGATATCGAAGTAACTCTAACTGATTGAACCTAACTAAACTATCTAAATCATTCCAATGGATATATTTATATCTCCAATCTTCATAATAGATTTGAAATCTTAAATTTTTTAAATTGATCCTTGATCAAATACAAATAATATTTATTCTTCAAGACTCTATATATTACATCACTATTGTTTTTTGTACAACTTTCTAAACTTGTCATTATCTTATATTATATTATAAACATATTTGAGATAAATAATAAAACATATCGTTTTGCTTTGCCATATTTGCAAAAAGACCCTTTTTTTGCCATTTCAATCAAGGATTCTCATAATTTTGGGGAGTTTCTGATCAATTTCTGCAAAAAAAATGATGAAAGAGTATTTTATTTAAAAATAAAAGATATTTGATTCTTGACCTGCCACAGTAACTTGGACAGATTGCGGGAACTTAGTGAATCCACATTCTGCAAAGCTACTGGATAAGAATGATGTGCATGTATCAGTGTAATCTTCAAACATTAGTTGGATATTGGTGTCGACTGCGTTGAATGTTACTCCAAGCTCAATTGGCACAAAGTTACTACCGAGTATCTGAATGGTGTTGTGGCTGGTTCTGCTGATACGTTTTTATAACAGGTGCTGAATAGGAGAAAGAATAGTTTGAATCAAGGGTTTCATTTCCAACACTTGCAGTCAGTGAGAGGTTCGATCCTATTCCAGGTGGAACAAGACATTCCATGAAGTGATCGAATGAGCTGCACTCAATACTTTGAGAGTTGATCTTAATTTCCACTTCGTCATACGATACACCAAGTCCGTTTCCGTCAATTTCGATCAGTCCACCTGTTGTCGAAACCATAGTATTGTTGAATTGTGTTAATATTGAAGGATAGTATTTAAACTGCGATTGGATCGTTTGGTCTCCAGATTGAATGAAAAGTGGCTGGGTAGATGTGTCATATTCCAAATCAAAACTCAATCATGTCGTTGGTGAAGTTGTTGATTGTAACTACATTGTCACCAATAACCAGTATGGGAGGAAGATCTGAGTCTTCAGAGTTTCCGAAACCATCACCAAGAATAATAATCTTATCATTGGGATCTCCAGATGGAGGAACGAAAGTAATGATTTGGGACCGCTGAAGCTAAATGACTGTTGATCGAGTGTTCCAATGTCGAAATTCGATTTCTGATCATCAATAACTACGGTAAACCGATCTATGATCTCCAATGGCTGGTGGTGTCAAACACACAATCTTTTCATGAGAAAGGCTTGCAATTGGTGAGCACTCGAGTTTGTCATCGATATAAACCTGGACTTTCATCACATCGTCTCCAAAGTTGGAACCAGATATGGTCATAAAATCACTTCCTAAACTCTTGATAAGTTCTGGCTCAATGCTTGCGATAGTTGGTTGGTTATAGGAGAAGATGAACTTTGATCTCTGAATGTTAAATATTGATTGTGGAGTGGAGATTTGGATTTCATTCTGTTTTCCAAGACCACTTGGAACTTGACAAGCCAACTGTGTTGATGATATCAATTCTGTCGAATCACAGTTTTTGTCTCCAATTGAAACAGTCATTGAAGAGTTGAATCTGATACCATTGATAGTTATTTTATATCCACCATTGGTTGGTCCACTCAGCTGGTTGACAGATGTAATAATAGGACCAACACCCATGCAAATTGAATCAAAATTGTTTGTGCTGAAATCAGACTGGGTAAACATTTTGAAATCACAAAGTTGAGAGTTGATGGTTGCAATTGCCATTCCATTGAATTCAGAAGAAATATATCCTTGATAGTTGTCTGGCTTTGGAAGATAGTACACTTCGAAATCTCCAAACTTTGATTTACTTGTCGAATCACTTGCAACGACACTCTCCAAAATGAATGTGCAAGATAAGATTGAAAGTGGTGATGTTAAAGTAAAATCTAGTGGCCAGTGGTACCGGTGGTTTGAGATTTCAGTTCGATTCTATTTCCACGTTGGTAATGATTCAATTCCTCAAGGAATTTAATAGGCTGATTGTGATATTGGTTGATTGGATCTTTGAGGAGAGTTTGAATTGCCTGACTGAGTCCATTGATGTAAATCCATTTATCAAGAGCTGTTTCCAACTTTTCTGTTTGGTAGATATTTAATGAAGCAATATCTGATGAATTCAAAAGCTGTGCTGCCATCAATTGTTGAACTCCACTTCCAGTTGATCTTTCATTCTTGAAAATAGGTGTTTGAACTGAATCTTGGCTAGATGTCAAACTACTTGTTGATTTAAAGAATGATGGCATTTTCATTTGGAACATAATAACGTCAGACAGTTGATCTGCTTGAACTGGAAAAAGACCATTGTTTTGGAGAATTTGTACAAAATTGAAAGGAGTCTTATATTGATTCGAAGTGTATTTATATAAATCTGCCATTGATGTAACTGGTTGTTGCTCGGTGCTAAAGACATTTACGAAGAGTTGAAGTAGATCATAAGGTGAAAAAGTATCATCTGAAGTTCTACCAGCATTACCACTTATATAATCTGGATTCATCCAATCCCAAGCAGCCTTTGCATTTCTTTTGAATATTTCTTCGTTACTTGGATTCAATGATCCATCGCTTGATTAAAAAAAGAATTAGAATACTATTGCACCTACATAAAGTTTGTACTTACGGAACAAAATCATTAATATTTAGCAAAACCATTAATAACTGAGAAACATTGATCAACATCTGTAACATCCATTTGATATCTTATCTATTTGGATAAAGTCTTGGTAAATACTTTATGGTCTTCAGGTTCGCGAATAGTATACTTACATTTAAAAGCTTCTTAGTAACTGCATATATGACTCCATTTGCCCAATTGGGTGGATCTGATTAATTTTGTAGAGGGTATAATCTTCGCGATCCAAGTCCTTTACTTGATAGTAAACGTAGTGAAGTGTCATGAAATATGCTATTTCCTCAACACATAATTGGTTGTCTGTTCTTATGATATTGGGTGGATTGAAAATGTTTGAGACTGAAGTTGTGTCAATTGCAAATTGATAGAAATTTCTTTTGGCATCATCAAAAATCTCCTTAAAAGTTGATGCAAAATAGAGGATGTTGAAATCATTATTTGGATCAAGGTCGAAATTTCTGAGAGGTCCCTCAATTGAATATATAAGTTGAGAGGTTGGTGTAATTGGTGGAGGAGGGTATGCTGGAATGTTGTCATCAGTTGTTAGGATAGGGGATACACGTGCCATATTTTTGGTGCATTGTTGCAAATCATGTTGATAGTCGCAAATAGCTCCAACAGCGTTGTCATATGCGATATAATGAAGTGAAAAAATATCATCTGCCAAATAGGTACTTAGAACGATTTGGGTCTCCATCTTGAGTCGCTCCAGTGGGATTGACTGCTTGCTCACCTTTAGGAGCAGCATTATCTTTACTGGTTCTAAGAACTTGAAGATTTAAGTTTGCATCAATTGCTTCATGGTATGTATCCAAAGTTATTTCAACAAATTCTCTTGGGTACTTGGAATAGTAATTTCCTCCAATAGAATCTTTAATCTCCAATGTTACAAGCGGATGCTGATTGATACGTGCAATCTTGATTGGCTGAGATGTCGTAAAGACATAAACTTACAGCTCTAGAAAATTTAACATCAATAATTAAGAGGTAGTCTTCTTGAAGCTAATATTCACAAAATCTTACCCATTGTTTAAACTTGAAACCAATGCTACATCAGTTGGTCCATCATAATAGGTATCATATTTTCTAACCATTCTGTTAAATTGATAAACCAATGTATCGTGTTGGGAAACAAATTGCACCTCCACCCCGTTGTCCTTGGCCATTGTGACGATTGTTATCACCAAACACAGAAATAATTATCTTGACATAATTGGTATTAGTATCTCTTTACAACTTCATTATAGTTTTCAGACTGGCTTCAAATTGATTAACATACCATTGTCTTGATAGTTTTTCCGATGAATATCTTGGGTACATTGGAAATCCTAGCTTGGCGTGCTCATTCGAGCTGGATGCGAATCTGTTGTTGTTGTAGATTATTTTTTCCATTCGGTTGATTAACTTGGGGAGATAAATATTGTGGCAGCTCTATTTGGGCAATATTTATTACCTGCTCAGTCGGATACATCGAGACCTTAGGGGGACCTGTAGCATAATTAGAATTGGCACAATACATTTGTACAAACATTTTTTTCCTGAATGAATCTGCAATAACCATCCAAAGATCAACTCCGTCGTAATATTTGGTATCGGAACGCTTAATTTGAACGTACTTGGATATAGGCTCCACAAATAGCTTATTATGTGGATAGAAACCAGTTCCAATCTTCATGAAGAATTTTGAGTTCAATCCATTTCCAATGTTGACAACATTGGAAAATCCAATAGCAATGGTTCTCAAGCTCATCATCGTCTTGTCTTTGTAACTGAGTTTCACAAGCGGCTCTGTATTGATCCGACAGGGTTTTTCCATAACATAGGTCATAGAGGTAAGGGAATTTCTCTTTTCTATCTGTTGATGTTTGTAAGTCAGGGAATACTCTAAAAACTATCGACATAAGCATAATTTCTAACCATATACTCGGTCACCAACTCCAAATTGTTAAAAGAGTAACAAAAGAAATGTTGGGAATAGTCGCTCTTTCCAAGGAATTTGACTCCTGTTTTTGGAGAATTATAATTGGTGTTCGCATCATTTCTAGATGGAAACACTGGATTGGAATGTTGGATATGGACTCCATTGATTTCATCGCCAATCTCTTCAAAAAAACACCATTCCTTTTTACATGTCCATATTTTTCCTCAATTTTAGTGTCTATTCTACCTCCCGTAGCAGTTCTCTTTCCTGGTTGGTCATTATAGATCAAGTTCATACTTCCTGGCTGCATGAATGTAGCTTCGATTGGACTGAGTGAATCTTTTTCAAAAGACTTTGCATGTTGTAAATTATCATATTTCTGTAACCTATCCATTTTTGAATCAATGTATAGATAAGCATTATTTGGTGCATTTGCAAGTTTGTAGATAAACCACCAATCAACAACTTCATTTGTATCATCGAGCAAAGGTTGTCCAAGGCATGACAAAGAGTAAGAAAGATACTTGAGAGCAATGGTACTGTCTGATACCAATCCATCAACAGTTACTACAATATCTAGATTACCAACTTTATCCATTGCGGGGAGGACACAAGATATTTGAGTTCCAGGTTGGGCAATTTCAACAGCATAGCAATTCACAGTTCCGATCGTTACAGTGATCAAGCCCGAATCATCTAGGAAATTGATACCATCAATAACGATTATATGCTCTTCATTTTTTGAACCTCTGCTTGGATTAATTCCTGTAACGGAAGGACCTTTTGTACTCGATAAACATATCATCCTCATTTGAATATTCATGATCAACATTGAAGTTATCGCGAACAAAAAGTGCAATGAAATATTTTCCAGGTGGTTTTGGTGGAATGGCGCATTTGATCAGAGATTCAGTATGATCAGTGCAAGCTAACGAATTGATAAGTTCACCGCCCAATTTGATAGAGGTTACCACATCTAATCTTGTACCATGGACTTCAAAATATCCACCTCCTTGCCAGAGTGTCAGTTCGGGAGCGATGAAATTACTCTTGGTTGGCTCGAAATAGGTGAAATCAAATTGGACAAGGAATTTGTAATAGGGGAAACTGATAGTCAACAATGCATTTGTTTGGGAAGGATTTGGTGGAGCAATGAAAGACAACCTTTTGGGATTGACAATCTGAATGTTTTGGATTTTAAATCACCAATGGTTGCCTCCATGGAGACTGTGTCTGTAATTGGAATGGGAAAATCATTAAAGATAATTTCCACTGGTGTTGCAGAGAAGAAGTATCCATTGTTTGGAAGGATGAGAATTTCTGGATTGACAACTTTTACAATGACAGAATCAGAGATGATATCTGGATCATAATTAGAATTGACTGTAATGTGGTAATCTCCAATAGGTAAACCAAGTGACGCCTGGTCCAGTTGGATCTTGAACATATTTGTAGCAATTACTTTGAAATTTACTTTATGGCCATTGAATACTATAAAGTTGTCTTCAATGAAGTTTTCAGTAATGATTGTGAATTCCCAAGTACCTTGCAGACACATAGAGGCTGGTGTGACTTGTTTAATCACTGGCCTTGGAACAAAAGTTACTGTATGATCCTCGAATGCATAAGTATCATCTCCAACTTCTAAAACCAATTGATAATCACCAATCAAATTATCACCTGCACTATTCAATTTGCAAACTATCTCATCGCCACTAACAGATATGATATTACATTCTGAGGTACCAATCATGACAGAGGTAGTTGATTCCAAGAAATTTCCCTCAATAGTGATTTCAAAATTGGTATTGGTATAAGAACCCTTTGGATTGATATCAGTAACTCCTGGCTCTATAAACGTAACTATTAGTATCTAATCATTTCAATAGCTATATTAACATACTGAAGATTGTGTAATAAAGCTGACCAACAATAGTCTGTCCGTCAATAACAGCAGTTATTGGCAACTGAAGCTCTGTACCAGGATCTACAACCTGAGTATTTGTAAAATCGCATATTGTCTTGGAAGCAGAACGTCTTCGGATAACACAATTCTGACCACCGACAGAAATAGTAAAAGTTTGTGGCCTTTCGATAAAGGGACCTCCGACAATAGTAATTTGTTGTGTATCAGACATTCCTCGTTGTGGAACAACTTGATTCATTAATGGCAAAGTGTAAGAAAAGAGTGTAGGTGCAGTGACTCCTTCTTCTAGACCCTCAGGGTACACAATTACTGAAAAAGTAACACTTTGATCTTCATTGAATCTTGGAATATAGCATTCGATGAGAGTTGGCGAATAACTCTTGACTGTCATAGCTCCATTTAAATCAGTATTTAACAGTTGGACTGTTGGAGAATTGTCAGTGCTAAACAACATTAAATCAGTTCCTACAATTGTCATAATGACCTCGTTATCTCTACCGTTTGGGTAATAAAATGTTGGGGTAATACTTTGGATAGTTGGTGCTTTTCATTGGTTCCAATTCTAATGTTAATATTTAGGTTGACACGGATGAATTTTAAGGCATCTACATACTGATGAATGAAAATAGTACATCCTCCATGTCTTGAGTGGGGAATAAGACAGTTCTACCGTAGAGGAGCTTAACATAGTTCTTATCCAATCGGTTTGGATTCTTGATCTCCCAGATGTACATTGTATCACCATTGGTTTGAACTTCGGCAGAAACAAGCTTCTGCTTGGTGGTAGCAATATAGAGGTCTGGATCGAATTGAAATCCATTTCCAGTGATAGTGAACTTTGATACACCTCTTTTGTAACTTCTGAGTGGAGAGTATCCAGTGATAACTTGTGCATCGGCAACGCCAATAATCATAAAGCAAGCAACTATGAATATTGCCAAATTCACAAGTTTCATTTGTATGAAAACCATTTTGGCTATTTGGTTTTACAACAAGATATAATAAAAAATAAATACAACAACACCTGTGTCCTTATCTAATCTAATTTTATCTATCTATCAATTTCAAATTAATTAAACTTTATATTAACAATTCCTATCTTATCTCTATTAATTTACACTAATTGTATTATTTTTATTCAAATAGTTGAATGCAAATTAAGTTTATTCAACTAGCAATCAGCCAACTAGCCTATCATCAGGTTGTTAGTATAATCATATTGAAATAACGACTAGATTAATTATTATTAATTAAAAAGATAGTATGTTCGTGTTGATTAAGAATCACATCAAATCAAAATCTGGTCTTGATTGGAGAATCTCGACCCAAAAAATCATGGCAGTATTTTTTTTAAGATTGATTTTAGTGGTGTTTTTTGTAGTTTTTTATTCTTTTATAGCCACTGAAGTCAATCAATTTAATCACTCGATGTTTCCTTAATCGTTGTTACAACGAATAATTCCAAAAAAACACAAAATAAAATGAATTAACGAATGAATAGAGGATTGAAAATCTTCTAGTAATATCTGATCAAAGATACTAATAAAGACAGAAATATTACTTACTTATAAGTTAAACATTGTAGTATTTATACAAATAGAACTGTTTAAATTGATTTCTACAATGTTTAACTAATGTGTCATTTCAATAACAAAAGATCTGGATTTCTAGAATTGGTTGTAATTCAATGGGTTTCTGATAAATATCAAATAGAGTTAGATGTCATCATAGTTAAATTTTATACATCAATGAAAATTGGTGATCCATTTAAATAAATCCAAAACAAACCCAAATAAATGTTGTTGTCATGCAGCGCAGTGATAGATAATTTAATTAAAAATGCAAATTAAATTTGTGTGTTGTTTTTGATCAAAATAATTTCCAAAACATAAAAAATACAAAAAACAAAAAACCCAAAAACCAAAAAACCTTTTAAAAATTGATAAAATCCAAAAAAATAGATAGATATTTGTTACTTAATTGGAATGTACATTTTGTAAAAACTTGTCAGATCAGATTTATATACTTATATATCTAATCATACTAGAAAGATCCTACCTACTTTATAAGTTAAGAATACATAATAGCATAGCACAGAAATATTAGTAGTAGTTGTAGTAGAAAAGTAGTCGGAGCATCAAGAAGCATGGACAGTTCAGGTACATTCGCAACGCTTCACAATGCATACTTGGATGAGTGGCTGTCGATTGCGTTCCTCCCGCATGTCAAGCAGACATTCAATACTGAGAATAACTTTTACGATATATCGGCGGTCAACATGAAGAAGGTCAATGTCAAGCTTTTGCCGGTGGCAGAAGCCGTCATGGCTATGGATAGACAGTACCAGTCGATGCGTTTCGCGCTGGAGCGTGCCCTTTCTGAAGTCTCGACATACGACATTGACAGACTTCTTTTGATTGAGGCTCACCAGTCCTCATTCAGCACTTTCATTGAGGCAGAGCGAATTTTGCTTGAGAAGGCCATCATTGACATCGGAGGTCGTCCCTCAAGCTCAACCAATATCACCGGCATAAGCGTAGGATCTGTCACTACATCCAGTATTCAACCGATTACAACAGCAGATGACCATCAGCAACAACATCTTACACTAATTGGAAGCCGCAGACCTAATCCTGGTACGCCAACGGTCGCACGCTCCAAGCTCAAGTCGGAAGGATCGTTTGGATTGCTAGGACCAATCGCATTGCTGTGGGTCGAATTCATGGCATTACTGTCAAAGATTGACAATGAGATCGAGCGTCTTTTCTATTTAGAGTCTACAATCAACAACCTGGCATTTTCAGTCATAGAATGGCGTATCATGCTCGCCAACTCACAGAAGATCATCAACGAAGACAAGAAAGTAAAGAAGGTCAACGTCTATGACCAAGTATCATCATCATTTATTTCATCACCTATAAACGTACCAAACAATCACCATCACCAACACCAACCGACCAACGAGAACTCATCACTATTCAGTGGAATCGATGTTGATCTCTCTTCAATATCAATCAACAACACAACTGCTCATCCACCTCCATTACCACCAAAAAGACAAACAAACAGCTACCACTCGCCACCCAAGTATCCACTTCCACCAACGCCAATTGCTGCCTCCAATAGCGGTAGCTCACCAGAGCTGCTTGTCGATGTTTCAACGCCAGATGGTACCCAAGCGAGCAACACCAACAGCAGCAACATCAATAGCAATATAACACCCAGCTCAGTGTTTGTAAACTCACCAACACCATTGCAGCCAGAGAGAGTGGTCTCGGTTGGAGGCTGGCACAAAGCAGTTGTCTCGAAACCACCAGCCAACACCAATGTAAATAGCAACAACAATACAAACAGCATCAGCAGTAATACAGTAAGCGAACCAGTGTCGTTCCCAATCGAATCCACTCGAAGCAATGAGCAAAGGAGTGCCATCTGGTGGCATTATCAAGCAGGGTTGGATGAGAAAGCGTGGTAACAAAGTTAAGTCATGGAAGAAGCGATACTTTATACTGGATATGCGAAAGACTATTATATACTACGATCTACCAAAACTCATCAAGAGAGCACCACCACGAGCAAAACTCTGTCATCACAACACCACAGCTTACTACATCGAGCTCGTTCGACACAGACATGACAAACAACAGCAGTTTAGCCAACAGCAAAGACAAAGACAACGAAAGCAATAGAGATCTACGAACATCATCCAACTCAACGACACACCTTCCCGACCAGATCAACTACGAGCTCTTAAAATATAAAGGTTCTATCGATTTGCACACAGCAATATTTGTAGCGATCAAACCAAAACAACTGTAATATAAACGTAAACTTTGACAACAACACTAACAAAGACAAAGATAAAGATTCGACAACCAATATTTTGGAATAGATATCCGTACACCCAAGAGAGTATGGCATCTATGCTGTGACTCTTCTAAATCAATGGAGGATTGGTTAGTTGCTCTAAAGAATGCATTAAAATATTAAATAAATATCTTAATTCATTATATTATATTATATTATATCAAAATCATAGATCTATTTACATTATAATATGTTATTATTATTATTATATAAATTATTACTATTACTATTATTTTATTTAAAGTTTTTCTAATTCTTTTGTCTGTTTTGAATCTTTTGATCTTGCTTCTCTTTAACTTGTTCTGGAGTATTGAAGTAGTAGTGTCTTGATACGTATGGTTTAAAGCTGTTGATTTGATTGTAGTATTAGATATCATAGGATATGATAGTTAGTATCTTTATCGTTTAATATTGTTTGATCAATATAGTAATAGGTACCTGGCAATTTGATAAATCTGGTGTGTGTATATATTCTTTCTTATTTAGATCTAAAGTGAATCTAGCTATATTATTATTATTATTATTGATTAAGGTAAGATATTATTAGTAACATGGTTTAGTTAACATTAAGCTAGGTAACACCTGAAATAACAATGAACCACTGTAAATAATGTAACCGACTGTATATCTAATGCTATGTAATATCATGTAAACTCATAACGACTGCTTTAGTTTCCCCATCATCTTGTCTATGTAGCAAGAGTAGAGTATATAATAGCACTTATGATATCGTATCTGTACAATTACGTTGGTATATGTCAACAGTGTCCTTTAAATGATAGGTGCTGATAGATTACCAGTAGATGAAATTGTTCCTTGACTTCTGACACCTCTTCCCTTATAGTAGTTTTTGTTACCCATCTTTGGGGTCAAGTTTCCAAGTAACTTTCTGAATACCATTATTTATATTATATTTTAATATTATATGCAAGAAGTAAATAATATTACTGTTGATCAATAAAGATCCACTTAAACTTTCGTTTTCATCAAAATAATTTTGTAATTTTTTGCAAATTTAAAACCAATATTTGATCGTTGTGCATAAAATTAATTTGGGAATGACTTAATATTCTAAAAAATATCAAATACAACAGATAAAAATTTAAAGGATCTAACTAAAGAACCAAAAGATATTTTTTGTTAAATTGGATTGAGCTCTAAACTATGGATATTTCAGATTCTAACATCAAATAAAACAATTGATGATATTTATTAATAAAATTTAGTTATCCTTAATATTCGAAAAATGTTTAATAATTGAGAGATGACCAGAGTACTTTGATTCTCTTTTGATAAGTCCGATTTGATCCTTATCAAAGATTTTTAAATCATCAAAGTAAATGAGCAATTTGTGTCGATTTTTTTTGATCAGATTGATAGAAGATAGTTATCCATAGACATCACTCGGTGGAGACTGTCCAAAACATATTCCTTCTTAATCGATGGATGGTCAATGAATTGTAACCAAAAATCATCAATATCATCTCGATTAGAATTCAATAGTAATTTCATAATATCCTTTAGTTTAAAGGTCTTTGGTATGAATTTCATGATTCCAAGCAAATCTTTTGGATGGTGATAGCTTTTGACAACGCACTGTTCCAAGTATGGCGTAATATTATAGTTCAAATGTTGGAGATATGACAATATATCTGGCCTGCAATGCTCTGCAGCATAGGTTATCGTGAATCCTAATATTGATTGGAAGCTTACACTGTCATAGCTAGTACTGAAATGATCTAGCACCATCTTCAACATCTCAGGTGGCAAGTTACAAGCAGCAATCATTTCCAATAGAGATTTGGCATTGGATTTACTTAGTTTCTTATATTCAATTAGCAGTGAGATAGCATTTTTGAACATCAGGGAATCTATTCTTCAGATGTTCAGTGTAGTTATCTTTTCGAAAATGTACTTCAATATTATTTATCGTTGGTGCTTTTATAAGGATTTCAATGATGTGCTGGGGAGACAATAAATCTAAACTGAGTTGTGCATTTGGTTGGAAGTGTGGAAGGAATCTCTGGAGTGCATTTGGTAATTTATTTCGGGCCGCGTGCCTGACTACATTTACATACCTGATGGGCTTTCCTTTCGAAATGATATAGTCGATTAACTGGTTATACTCATCTTGTAACCCGGTTGAGCCACCTTCGTTACTTGTGATGGCTGAGCAAAGCAAATTAGTATAGTCGAGGTTGAAACCGAATTTGATAAGTCTCTCAATTAATTCAATACTGATAATTGTTTCACTAACTTGTGCATCTTTGTTGTGGGGTATTTCGAAATCCATCAGTTCCAATTGGTCTAATATAAAATTAGCAATAGCTGGAGACGGGCTCTTTGATGATAAGACGTCGAAAACTAGATAGTTTAGAAATTCTCTGAATTGAAATCCTGTATCGCCAATTATGTGATTAAACATGAATATAAAGCTATCTAATTGACCATTCCTGGTGGCAGTCATAAAGTCATGTAGTTGGAATTTAAAATTTGGCTTGTGTTTTAGAAGTACTTGGAGAGTGGGAGCACCGTAATTAAGTGCTGAAAATCCAAATGTTCCTTGGTTGATTATATTGCTCAATAAATGGTTGAACTTATAATTCTGTGACTTTAAGGCGGTTAGATGTTCGAGAACTTCGACATCCCCAACTAAGAATACCTTCTTTATGACGTTAATCCATCTTCCCGACTCCATACCATACTTTTCAAGTAACTTGAATCGGTATATATCCAAATCATGACCAACAATATTCTCTTTACATTGTATCATATCAAAAGCCAATTCTATTTGATTGTAAATGGCTGCCATTCTGGCTTGGTGGCCGATCTTATAAGCACCAAGCAGCAGATTATCGTAGAAATGATACACTTTTGTGCCACTGAACACTTTTAAAAACTGGTTGAACAAGGCGTCGTCTTGAGTCATGGCAAACCTTGATATTGGTTCATCGTCTTGGTATATATTTGATTGCTCTGCAAAGGCGTACAAATTATAGCTATTTTTCTGGTGATCTCCACTTTCGAGTGGAGGACACCTATTGAAAATAAATTTAATCACATCATAGCAACCCGTGTTTAAAGCGACAATGATGAGTCGATGGTAGTCATCGATTGACTGGTAGACAGCATTGAGAAGGGCTGCCTCTTTCTCAAAAGAACTCAAAGAATAGATTCTTGTCTTTGATATTTCAACATCAAAGACAAATGATGCTTGATCTCTCAGTTGATTTCTCTGTGATCGTAACTTTGTTGAGCGATCTATGTATATCTTTCACATGATTGAATAAAATATTGATTAGATATCGATTGTTAACAATTTGTTTGAATAATGACATTATTTTTATTGACTGTAGCAGCTAGATTTCTAATTTTGACAGTCAACCAAATCCGCCAGTTCTAAATATACAATGATTTTGATTGTTTAGTTCTGCCAGTCGTAAACCCCTGAAGTGTGCTAAATTCGCGTCTTCTTGCTAGAAGTGGAATGTTTGGCATTTTTCCCAAACTATGTTTTTTGCAGAAAAATAAAGAAAAACAATATTTTTAAAAGGAATACACATAATTTTTATTTGTTATTTTTAAAGAATTGATGATATGGATTATGAAATTTCAGAGTGTAGGATAATGTTGTGTCAAGTACCACATTTGTTTGATCTTATTTCTTCATAATTTGGATTTGGTTCAATATTTGAACAATAAAAAAAACCTCCACCGCTACAAATTGGTGTTACTAGAACTGGCTATCTCTTGTGTATCTTTCAATATTTGGAAGCTCTAATCACTTTGTTCACCAATGTCACTAGAAAATCATTATCTAATTTCTCTTTTTCAGCTAGTGATGTGTTGTTTTTGCGTTCAACCAGTTTGAAACATATGTATTATAGATCAATTGCTGGGAATAATCCTCGCCACTGACACTTCAGGAGTTAATTAATTTTCACTCTTGCCAAACTTTAACAGTTGCCATACCACCATCACTTTCATTATCACCTTCATTTCAATATCTTCATCTTTAGCTACATCGTCATCTTCAAGTGTATCTCCATCATCTCCACCTCATCAATAATCTCTTAGATTATTATCTCTTCTTTTGTCGGCTAAATGATGTTCATTCAGAGTTGGGTTTGGCTGGGAATTTGAGTGTTGAAACATTAGATCGTGAACGTGCACCACCTTTGCAATTGTTTTCCACTTGTAAGTTGAGATATTTTGGAGATGATTTATGATACAATGTGGGCTACAATAGTAATGCTTTACATTGTAGTATAGATTGAATATTACAGCTTTTTGCCTGTGAAATTGGGCATGCTTTTTATCTTTTCCATAGAAACAAAGAGGTGGTGATTGTCCAATATTACTGTTAAATTTAAGTAACCTCATTGCTTCTTGGATAACTCTTTAATTCTTATACTTGAATCGTTATCTTTGAAATGTTTATCACTTTCACATGCCCTGATCTCGTATTTTGTTCATCTAGTTAGAAAGATGATTAATATAAATGTAATCAAATGTAATCAATGATGAGCATATGCTTACTTTCAATAACAATTACAAATTAGTAGCGTTCCTTGATGTACTCTTTGAGTACATCTGATTCCTATACAAGTAGTACCGCCTTGATGGTTGCTGAGGATTAGCATGATAGTTAATAGATTGTACGGGAGAAATTAATTGAAATTATAGATATGATCGAATATTTGGTGTGCTGATAATGGTAATGCCGAGAATGCTGATAATGGAGTAGATGGTAGAGAGTTTTGAAGGTATATTCTTCTTGGAAAAAACCAATTGGGACAAATCCCTCTTCTGATCTTAATCTTTTATTTCCTATGCCTTAAATCTAAATCAAGATCTTCTACGGAATCTACCAATAGCTTTCTTATATCTAAATTTATTTTATTGGCCAACATTAATGAACACTTTTACTAAATGAGACGATTATACTAAAGGCGTCCGACTCTGCGTCGCAGAGCGGGACACCCTACCGTTAAAGACTCTCAAAAATGGATAAACTAGCATATAAATTATTATTATTATTTTTATTATTCATAATGATGATAATAGAAAAAAATTCTTTTATATAATGTTTTGATAAAATTAGATTTTTGGTATGAATGTTTATTTAAATTTGCAGTATTACAGGAAGTTGAACATTACATATACCATATCATCTTTCATTCATTAGAATATATTATTATTTAGTTTATCATTGAATTAGTATATGAATAACTGATTGATCTTTTATTTTGAAACATTGTGTTCCATATAAAAATACCAAATATAAAAATAATCTTAAATTTTTTGATAGAGACAGATCCCGATGTTTTTTAACCATTAGAAGACTTTAATTGCTGTAAGGGGAACTTGTTTGGATAATGATTAGAGATCTCTAAAAAAACAACAGTTATTTTCAAGAGATACCATTTTATGGTTTTTCATTTTTGTTTCTGACAAGTTGGGAAAATATTGAGAATTTGCCAAGATCCAATGATCATGAATTTTTAACCATAATTTCTATATAGTAGAAATATGATTTCCTTTAAAGTCAGAATTATTATAAATTTATTAACAAGATCTCCTTACAGCAATTAAAATCTTTCTAATGGTCAAGAACATCGGGATCTGTCCAAATAATTAACTTTATTGTTATATTTATTGATCTTTAATTTATCAATTTTTTAAAGTCCTTCTCAATCCTTTCTATAAATCACCCAAAAGAT
>RCNN01000230.1:0-43227 GCA_003667245.1 Heterostelium multicystogenum
TTTTATTTTGATTTTAGGAAGCATAAGCATAAGTGAGGGAGTGAAAGAGGAATTGAACATTAAATTTTGAAAAAAAAAAAAGGAAAAATAAAAAACTTTTGCTGTGAAACTGAAAAATGTGAACTTAATTTTGTTTTGTCGCCAGTTTTACTTTACTTCCTTGTTATTCTGTTATGATTTGTTATTATTTACTATAGGTATTTTATTTTACAACTATTGGTTGGTAGGTTAAAAAGATCCAATTTACTAAGTCTACTACAAAACTATAGTTGTAATATAAAAAAGACAAAAAACTCTATATTTGGTTGGTCTGAACTAGATTATAATCTTGTTATTAAAAATATACAAAAAAAAAGAATGAAAAAACAAAAAAATACAACAATTAAATTAATTCAAAAATTTGATTTTTGTTGTTTTTTTTTTTTGATGGTAAATTTTTTTTTAATTTTTCATTTTTGTTGTTTATTTTTTTTTGTAGTGTGTTGATCGTAAAAACCCCCACAAAAAAAACATAAAAAAAAAATGACAACAAAAAACCAATGTGAGTTTTAAATAAAACAATACAAATTAAATAAATATAATATAAAATAAAATTGAACTTCAAATTAATAGGGTGAGTTGAGTTGTGTGTGCACTTTTTGCTGACTGGATGACCATTAAGTTTTTTTTTTTAAAATTTTTGTGTTATTAATTATAATTTTGTGATCATCCAAATTTTCATAAGTTAGTTCTCTATTGTCAAAGGGTTGACCAATCTTTATTTGTATATATAACAAAACAGGAAAGGTGATCATCAATCGAGCGCAACAGCTAGCAAAACAATGAAAAGAAATATAGTGTTGTTGATGATTGTTGCATGTTTGGCCGTGATGCCACTCAGCCAATCGTTCTCATTCAAGGTGCCAGCAAAGGTCGAGGAATGTATCTTCCAGGAGATCGGCATCGACGTATCATTCACAGTCATGTTTCAGGTGACTGCTGGTGGATTCAACGATATCGACTTTATGATTATATCACCAGACAAGCGTGTTCTCTACAAGGGACAACGTGAGACTGAAGGTACCAAGGTCATGAAATCCAACTTTGCCGGTGTATACAGTTTCTGTTTCTCAAATCAAATGTCTTCACTCACTGAAAAGACAGTCAGCTTCATGATTTTGGTTGGTGAGCAATCAACTATCACACAAGATTTGGCCACCAAGGGTAATTATCAAATTGCGAAACACCAACCACAAGCTACAAGGATGTTGGTGCGACGTTGTTTTTGGAGTAATGTATACTAATCATTGATTATGTAAACAAACAGGACAAATGCCACAATTGGAGTCACAAATCATGGCTTTGGCCGACAGTGTACAAGGTGTTAAATCTGAACAATATTACTTTAGAATGAGAGAAGCTACTCACAGAAATAGTAAGTTACATATATCTATTTTGAAAACATCGCAATCTAACTAACTTATCACTATTATCATAATAATAATAATTTATAGCTGCTGAATCAACTAACAGCAGAGTAGTTTGGTGGTCAATTTTCGAAGCTTTTATTTTGGTTGCAATGTCTGCATGGCAAATCTACTATCTCCGTAGATTCTTTGAAGTAAAGCGTGCTGTATAAATAATATAATAATATAGTATTTAATAATAGTAATAAAAATAATATTATTTACACTAAAATACCAGCCAGGATCACTTAAAAACATATTAATAATCATTCTGACGATAATAATGATCATTATTATCACCTTCCCATTCTATATCTTTATTGTTGTTTCTGTTTGAATAATAAGCATAGATATGGCTTGCGTAATTTATATTATATTAATGCTTGTGACGGTTTGGAATCGGGTAATAATAGATTGAGTTTGACTGGATCGGTTGGATTGATTTTGGAGAAGGGATATATATATTTGAAAAAAGAAAAAAAAAAAAAAAAGAAAGAAAGAAAGAAAGAAATAGTAATTGAAATTATGTTTGGTGGGTCAGGTAGGTTGTTTGATTAGAAAGTATTATATTATGGCGGTTAAAAAAGGAATGGCTTTAGATCTATTATTTCGATGTCTTTTGTCATGACGGTTGAAAGTGGATATTCACATTGACCACCGACAACTACCAACATTGATCCAACCATCGAAATGGAATGTCCTCTTCTCTTAAATGGCAATTCACCATCGATCGATGAGCCTAACCACTCCAGTTGGATGGTATCGAAAAAGTAGATTTCGTTGTCAACTAAAAACACTAGATAGTTAGCATAGTTGGTACAACTAATAATCCTATCATCAACAATAGGTGATTTTCCTTTATACTGTACTGTATTCCATTTAAAGTTTACTATTTGCCAAATAATAGTTAATTAGTTTATGTACTTCAGATTCTATATTATGTGATACTATCGACATACCAGTATCGAATTTAAAAATATTTCCATCGGTTTGGACTACCCATATTGAATTGTTACTATATCCAACTTTAAAGTTTTTATCCTTTAAATCAGGGATATTTCCACTTATATTTGGTTGACTCCATTTTAATAAATCTGTTTTAAAATAGACAATTGTAAGTTAGTTGGCGGAGAAAGGTGAGCATCTTAGATGGTAGTATTTAATCTTACTTTGAGAAGTTAGTGTCAAAATATGAATATCATTTAAAACTTGATTGTTGCTATCGATTCCACCAAATATGATGATGGAGTCGTTTGAAATTTGAAAACTGAAATGAGAATGTCGTGGTGCTGGAAGGGTACCTGTTGGTCTTATTTGTTCCCACCAGAGTAGATCGCTGTCCAAAATAAAGAGATCGTCTGAGCAGTTGACGTTGCCGTCTTCGTCTGTGCCACCAAAGAGGATGATCTTGCCTTTGTGTATGCCAGAATTTATGGCCACCATCGAATGGTTCAGTCTTAGGCCTGGGCCGCTGCCATCGGTAGAGGCATTCTCGCTGTGAAAAATAACAGAACCAGAGTAGATTGGAAGTTTGGAGTAAGTCTTTCTTTGTTTGGTGGTGAATGAATTGCTGGTTGCTGCGGTGATGCTTGTTGGCTGGTGTGGTTGGAAGCTGCTATTGTTGTGTGAGAAATTGTTGTTATTGTTGTTGGTGAATTGGTTTTTGGGAATTTGATGAAAATGGAGGAGAATTTGTCGATTGGGCAATGCAGGCAGCTGAGCCACCGAGGAGCTTGCCAAGCTTGGCAAGTGATTGCTTGCTCTGTGGTTTTGCAATGTCTTCAGTGCATCCAATTCCAATGCTTATAAAAGAGAGTGGTGGCATGTTGGGAGTGTTGTTTTTTCCACCGTACAAAGCAACTCGGCCTATTTCGCCACTCTCCACTGATCTATGGAGGATAGTTGAACTATGTGAAACTCTCACTTGTGGTTGAGAACCCTCTACATTAACCTGATACCACATACTCCAATCGTTTTACTTTTCTTTTCGTTGTTCGACTTAAATCTAAATCTATAACCAAATACCAATTCTTATTATTTAAATATCACTAATTTCTAAATATAGTTATATAATTAATTTCTTGGTTAGGAAAAGTATATAAATATTATTGGTATAAACAATTGATGTTTGATTGATTGATTGACGACTGATTTATTAGTTAGCTTATTTGGTTTGATAATTATTAATTTAGTGATTGGTGAGTTTATCGAATGTTTGTGTTGTTAGATGATTAGTGTATGTGTGAAGTATGACGTATTATGTATGATGATGTTTATGATATGTGATGTTGTATGTCTTTGTTTGTCTAAGATTTATTGTTTTGGTAATGTATTTTGAACAGTATAATTATATATATATATATATATATAGAATGTATTTATGTATTTGATGTGTATTGTCGTCGAATTGAATTCGGAAAAGGGAAAGAGTCGTATTGGTTTATGGTTTGGGTGATAGTTGTGTATGGGTTGTCGTTTGATTCTGGACGAATAAAGAGTGGAAGAATTGTTTGGTTTGTGAATAGTCAATCGGCAGATTCATAATTCATTCATAAAAATAAAATTGAAAATAAATTTGGCAGCATCACGGCAATAGTATGTTGTGAGTTTGCTTGGGTGTGTGATGTGATTGCTGGTGTGTTGTTGTGTGATACGAAAAGTTGTTGTCTTATTAATTAATAGTTATGACAACACAACACAATCTATTGAATGAATATTTTACAACTACATCTTAGACAGCAACACACGACAATATCCACAAGTGACATATACATACATACATACACCCAAGGATTTTTAATTTAAGATCATAATATATTTATATATATATATTGATTATATAGGTCGTTGTGTCACCAATTATGGTTCATAAAATAAAAGAATAGAAATGTGTGTGAGGGTGGGTGGGTGTGGAGTGGTGAAACTATCTGTATGATGTATGATAGGTGGTAAATGTGTGTGTGTGAGATGAACGAGTGAAGATGGAAATCAAAGGACAATGACTACGACCTTGAAACGATATTTATCATTAATCAAAGTTCGATTGATAGATGATCATCAGATGACGAGCGTGATTTATCATAATTAAGTCTTGCTTGTGCTATCGTCATATTTTGTTTTGATGCAATCATGCAAAGGGAATGGAAGGGAATCATGCTTGAAAAACAAGTTTTAATAATAAAGTTAATTTCTATTTATCAATCATTGCAATATTGAATATCATTTTTGGTTATTGTTGTCGTATCTGACATTGGCTGTGATTATTATTATATTATATTAAACTAATATATACTTTTTCTTTAATTTGATTTAAGTTATTACCCAAATCAATTTGCTAATTAATTAAATAACATTAAATCAAATTGATGATAATTTCTACTTTTAGAATGAATTAAGAACTAGTAATAATAATAATAAATATAGTATAGTATTAAATAGAGTGAATGAACTGGTATATTAAATAATAAACAAAGGTCAAGTAGTTCTTTCTCCTTTCTAAATGGGCATGGTTCGATAAATAATAAAGTTTTGATATTTTTGCTTTTGCAAACTAAACAAACTATACAAAAAACAACAACAAAACGAACCCATCATTATTTATTTGCACAATATCTAGATCACGCTATGTTTTTAAAATTAAATGGGTGTTTAATGATCATTTGAATTTTGAAATTGAACCTTGATCATTATCCAATCATTTTTTGGGAAGATCAGTTTTTTTTAAACTTTTTTTGATTACAATTTGAATCAACATGATTTTCTCAATTTTATTAAATTAACTCAAATTTAATTCCACGAAGGCTTTGGGTAACTTACAAATTAAACCAACTGTTGTAATCTTAATTCATTCATTATTGATTTTTTATTAATAATAAATTAAATTTTAATGTTTATTTCCCAATTTTGTGGAATTGGAGATTTGAGTCCTAACCTGGTGAGGTTCCCTGTATGCTCATAATGATTGATTTATGAATTCATCAATGATTTAAGTATATTAACATTTCCCAAATTTAGTCAAATGAACAATTTAGAAACATAGAGAAATAGATATTAAAGTAGCACTATCACATAATTATATTTATAAATTTATTACTATCAAGAAGATATTAGTTAAAATGTCAAATATATTAATTGGTTCCAGTTTTGAAAGAATATTATTATCTACATCGTGCAATAATGTTTCTTTTGGAAATGGGGTAGTGGATTTCGAGACAAAGAAGCAGAGTGGTGATATGCTGGATATAAGGCCACTCACTAAATCATTGGATGACCTCATTGAAGTAATAAACGATACCAATGACTTGCTTACCGCAACTCAATATCGCTCTATTGTTACGAGAGTGGCTATCTCCATGCAGTCTATTAAATCCTACTTTGAAGTGATTTCAAAGTTGTCTGCCATTGTAAACAGACAGCCAATTATTGACAAGATAAATTACTTCATTAAGATTCTTGAAGAGATCAACAGGGACCAATCACTGCTTCATCCCAAGATAATTGTGATTCTAAAAAAGTTTACTTCAACTCACAATCATATTGGGCAGAACCACCTCATCCATTCGATAAAACTTCTGCTTCCGGTCATCAGCATCCAGGTCAAAATTGTCACTCTTCTTGACCAGATTCTTCTATCATTTTCATCGCCAAGCTCACTTCACAGGAGCACCAATTACACAGCTCCTGGGGAAGCTCCATCGGAAGACAGCCTCAGCTCCGTCATCAACAAGAATAACAAGAGTTTGATTGCCTCCCTTATCAATATATTCAATCAACATGACAACAATATCAATTTTATCGACAGTAATATATCGATTCAACTAACCAATTTGCAAGTATTGCTTGAACAAGATGTCTCCATTGACCAAATAATGACAGACATTGAAATCATGATTCATTTTGTAAATGATTCCATCAATTTAATGAAGCAACATTATAACCTATTTTAGACTTGATTAATCTTTATCAGATTTGACTCAACTAGTTTAAATAATCCATCTGTAAATAAAATAAACTTCAATTTGTACATACATTTGTTAACAAAGATAAAACATGAGGAATTGAACCAGAGATCCAGACCTCCCTGCGCATCATGAGAAAAATAAGATTTCAGCCCTCATCGAATTTTGCATTCCCACAATTTTCTAGTGATTGCCCCACACACCAAGACAACTTCTTGGTATTGCCAATTTTTGATTCTTTTTTGATTTTTTCAAAATTATTAGTATTTTTTGTTTTTTTTATTTTTGGTTTTTTTGTTGTTATTATTAGTATTCATTTCATTTCCACTTTAGTATAGTGTTTTTGTATATATATTAGTTTGTCCAAATATTTATCTGTCAAATCTAATATTGTATTTTTAGTTTTAGTTTTTGTTTGTGTTTTTTTGTGCGTGTGCTTTTATTTTAGTATTTGTCAAACGTTCAAGTTAATTTTGGAAGAAAACAAATTTATAATAGTATGTCGAATACAAAGAGAGAAACTTATGAAGTAGAGTACTCAAAGAGTGACAGATCTACTTGTAAGACTTGTCAGCGTGGTATTGGAAAAGGTGCCGTTAGAATTGGACACGGTACCCCAAGTAGACACCATGATGGTATGGATGTTGCTTGGAATCATGTCAAATGCAAAGTTGGATCAGTGCCAAATTTGGAGGCTCTCAGGGGTTGGGAGGTTTTGCGTTGGGAGGATCAAGAGGAAATCATTGGAAAGCACTTCCCTGGATCAAAACAAATCTCTGACTGCTGCCATTCAGGCCAAGCGTAAGGAATATTTGGAAGGAATCTTTGAGATTCGTGATCAGCTGGAGGGTCTCATCAATTTACCAGCTGCCAAGACCATCGCCGAGGCCAACGGAGTTACCAAGCCCAGCTCTTCTATCGATAGACATCTCCACAACATTGCTGATTGGATGTTGCTTGGAAGAACTGGCCCATGCCCCACATGCAAGTCACTTTCTGTATACTACAATTCCATTCAATACAAGTGCTACGGATACATGTCCGAGTTCACTCGTTGCGATTGGGTTGGCGATTCTATTGACAGATTCAAGATGATCGTGCCCGATGGATTGAAGGCAAATATCGATAAGTTCTTCAAGGGCTTCAAGTTTTCCAAGACTTACCCAAAGGTTACCTACAGCAAACCCGATTCAGAAGATGAAGCCGAAGAAGAGAAAGATGATAAAGCCGAAGATGATGATGAGGAAGAAGAGGAAGATGATGTAGCTAATGGTGCTGATACAAAGACGGATGGTGCCGAGGATGAAGTTCCTGTTGGACAGGAGTTGTATGGAATGATTGTTGTAGTAGCTGGTACCGCCAAGACTCTCGACCCATCACCCACAGAAATCAAGGCTTTGGTTGAAAGCCACGGTGGTACAGTTGTCGAGCAAACTGCCAAGGCAACCATTATGATTACCTCTGTTGAAGAGGTCACAAAAGCAGGATCAAAGAAAGTACAAGATGCTATCAAGACCATCCCAATCTTCCCACCATCCTGGCTTCAAGATCTCTGTAATCGTACCGGACAAGGTATCAATCTTAGAAAGAATGAAGTATCAAAGGCATGGGTCATCAAACCCTCGACTCTCGAAGATGACTATGAGATGATGACTGAGAAGTACGTCAAGCCAAAGACCACAACAACCACCACATCTGCCTCTGGAAAGAAGCGTAAGAATGAAGAGCTTGCACCAGTCGATCCAAAGAAGAAACCAAAGCCAGGTTCCGATATTCTCAAGGTCGATCCAAAGATAGCCTCCGGCTATGAGATCTATGTAGATTACGATCCAGTCTATGGTTACACTGCATACAGTGTCATGCTCAACTTGGTAGATGTCGGACATGGTTCCAATAAGTTCTATAAAATCCAAATGTGTACCAAGGGTAAGCAATTTGGTGTCTTTACTTCATGGGGACGTGTTGGTAACGAGATGGGTAGCAAGTTTGAGACCTACAGATCCTTTGAAAGTGCCCTCGAATACTTTGCTGAGCGTTTCATATACTTTACCGACGTCAATTGGAAGAATCGTCTCTATTTCAAGAAGCGTCCAGGTAAATACTTTATGACACAATTGGACGATGGTTGGGAAGAAGAGGAAGCTGAAAAGTGGGAGTCAACCACATTCAAGAAGAACAAGACCGAAGGAACTACAGATGTCGCTCCTTCTACTTCACTTCCACAGAGAACTCAAGATCTTGTCAAGTTGATGTTTGATCCAGAGATGATGAAGAAACAACTCGAATCTATGAGTGTAGATGTCAAGAAGATGCCACTTGGTAAGATCAAGAAGAGTCAGATTATGAGTGGATATGAGATTCTCTCTGAAATCCAAAATCTCTTGGCCCAACCAAAGCCTTCACAAATCCATCTTCAAGATTGTTCCAACAAGTTCTTTACACTTAGTAAGTAGTAGTCAATCATTGTATCGCCTATATCATTGGAAAGTAAATGCTAACTTTTTATTACTAGTTCCACATATTTTCAGTGTTGATAATCCACCTATTATTAATACTACAGAGGCATTGAAGAAGAAGATGGATCTTATTGAGGCATTGCTTGACATTGAAATCGCCAATCAACTCAAGAAGCAAACTGAAAATGTTGAGGGTAACCTCATCGAAAATCAATATAAGACTCTCAAGACAACCTTCAACCCACTTGACAAACAATCGGAGCTCTACAATCTTTTGGTCTCTTATACTCAAAACAGTCATGATAGTTCCTATTTTGGATTCAAACTCGATGTTCAAGATATTTTCAGTGTCGACAGAGAGGGTGAAGCCTCCAGATTTAAGCCATGGGAAGAAAATGAAAATAGATTGTTATTGTATGTAGTTTACTACATAGCACTTGCTATTTACGCCTTCTAATAACTTTATCTTCATTCATTTAGATGGCACGGATCTCGTTTAACCAATTGGGTTGGTATTATTTCACAAGGTCTCAGAATTGCTCCACCAGAAGCACCAAAGACAGGTTATCGTTTCGGTAAAGGTATTTACTTTGCTGATTGTGTCAGCAAGTCTGCTTCCTACTGTTTCACCTCTCGTGAGAATCCAACAGCTTTGATGATTTTGTGCGAAGTTGCTTTGGGTAACATGAATGAGCTCAAGCATGATCAATATATGGAGAAAGCCCCATCTGGAAAGCACAGTACCAAGGCACTTGGTATGGCTGCTCCTGATGCTAAAGAGGATAAAAAAGATGTAAGTAAAAGCAATTGAAATGAATTTATAATCTATCAATTTATAATTTATTAACATTGTCTATTCCTTTTAAAGTGATAACAATATTACTATCCCAGTCGGTAAGATTAAAAAGACAGGATTGAGCACATCTTGCTCTCATAATGAATTTATTGTCTACGATATCAGTCAAGTAAAGATCAGATATATCCTCAAGGTGAATGTCATCAACTAAAATAAATAAAATAACAACAATATTTGAAATAATAGTAACTGGGTAGTTGAGGTGTATCAAGGAATGCCAAACAAATTTGAAACTGTGATCCAACTTTGAATTTCTCAAATAGAGATGTATACAAGTGGTCCACTTGATTCACTTAGCTCAAAGGGGCTCTCTTGAGGATGAGATTGCGATTTAACTAATTGGATATGTATACATTTATTGTGTTTTGTTGCCTACAAAGGAAGTGCACTCTTTAAATTCTGTTGGTTTATTAAGATAATAGTTGAGATAACGATAAAAGGTAATACAATTATCCACTAAAATAAAACAAAGAAATACTAGTTAGTTATCTATATCATTCTTAGAATGAATGGAGTGGGAGAGCATTTAGTTACCTTTAAAAGCCTGGAAAAGTGTATATTAAATGAGTATGCAATCTGGTCAGTGAAGATTAATCCATTACGATCTTTCATTTCGAGAGTGAGAAGATTCATGTGTGATCTCTTTGGTACTGGCAATGTCATTGTCTTTCTTCCCGGGATATTCGAATTGCATTTGGAATAATAGATTTCCTCCGTAGGTTGCCTTGACGATGTAGCTGTTTTGTCTAGTATAGTTGTATCCGTTGTCGATGATATCGAATGCAAAAGTAAATTCACTACCTAGAATATCGGTGAGGACTCTGCTTTCTGGTGTTATGTAAATGCCTTCGTGTTGGAAACTGTACACATTCTTTCCTTGATTAAAGGCAACTCTTTCCTTCATTGGCATAAATGGAGAGTTGGTTGTAAGTGTATAGATGACGCCATACATTGTGTTGACGACGAGGTCCAAATATCCATCACCTGTTAGATCCGATGCTAAGACCATTGTAACACTGTTATCAATAGAGAGTAATGGTTAGTTTGTTAAAAGAGGGTGTTCGTCGTCTTCTTCTGTTTTAGATTTGTGACACCTACGAGTTATCTCCAATGTCTAATCTATTTGTACAGCTTTCTCTTGCGTTGATGGTGAGTAGGACACCATCAGATGTATGGACTACGATTGATAGACCTTTTTCATCTTTGTTGGGAGATAGGTTGACTAGGAGCAGAGGTGACATGATTGATGATTTAGTCTTTATTGGGAATCCAGCCAGTTCTTCACCTGTATCACCTCTAAATGCATAGATTGCGCCATTAAATGTACCAACAACAACATCTAGTATACCATCGCCATTGATATCTCCAACGGAAACAGGCTGTAAAATAGTAAATCGTGTAAGGATTGGTGAAGGAAGGAAGTGTTGATGTTGAATCTACTTACACTCTCAGTCATACCAGTAATCTGGAAATCCCATAGTTCTTCACCCAAGTTATTTAAACAGACTACGTTTCCTTTGATGTCTGTTACAATTAGCTCGAGTTTACCATCATTGTTTACGTCTTGTGCGACTACAGAGCCATATATTGGCTCCATAAAGAATGGATCAAACAGAGGATTGCCTTGGTAATCCAAAACATATAGGAATCCAAGACTTGTACCAATGATAATCTCCAGATATCCATCGTTATTAATATCGGCAACTGTTGGTGATCCCATTACATATCCATTGAATACTTTTGTATCAACTGTCAAATCAAGATCTAAATCCAAAGCATAAAAGCTAGTTAGGTGATGGTTGTAGCTGTCTTTGATTGATATTCTTACGTGTTTGCCATTTGATTGACATGTCTTTTAGGTCGAAGCAAACGATTCCTCCTGCTGCATAGTTTTCAATCTTGATATCGCTTTCGAGAGTCGCATTGTGCACAGGAATAGCATAGTACTCTGGGTCGTAGTAGTAACTTGTAGAGACAATCAGTTCCATGGAGCCATCTTGGTCTATATCGGCAATGACTGGTGTTGCGAGAATATGTGCATCAATCCAAATGTAGTTCTTTGAATAGTTTGAATATTGGATGTTCTCCTCAATGTATTTCTGATATTGATTAGAGTATAGGAAATCAAATTGGTCGTACTTTTGCTTCAGGATTGGCGCCAACTTGTAGTTGGCTTTATCAATCTATTGAAACGAATAATTAGCAGGTGACACCAACCAATGGTATGCCGAGTGGCACAGAATGTTATGTTGACACTTACATTGTTGTTCTTTTCGTCTTTAGTTTTATATAGCTTTGTTCCTTTTATGTTACGATTGTTGTCCTTCTCGTGGAGAGAGAACGATGCATCGACATGCTTGTCGGTGAGATCGACCCAGTGCTTGGCGACCTTGAGTGGGGGAACGCGCAGAGTTGTGCCGATCAAAGATATACCATAGTTTGAGAGGAAAATGATTTCGGCCTCACGTGTCGCAACTACGACTTCATTGACACCATCATTATCAATGTCAAAGACCAGAGGACTTGCTGAAAAATGTCGATTGCTCCGCAATGAATGGCCAACCCAATGCGCGCTGTCCTGTGCTTCCCTTGAGCACATCAATATAGTGCTGTGCGCCTACCACCACGATATCCTTTTGGCCATCACCAAACAAATCGGTGATCAGCGGCGTATTAACCCAATGTTGAATGTGTTTGCGTGCTCCAAATCAGGTCAGCATGTTCATCCTTACATTCGCTCCTACTATTTCCACCACGTGTCAAATCTGTATTACTGTTATAAAGTTGAGCATAATCAATCACCAACAGAAGAATCAATCAGCAATCAATCAATCAATCACTCCTTTAATTCGCATGTAATGTATATATTGAATGTTACTTACAACATGACATCTTCTAATACAACAGGATGATTATCTCTATATTTACTATCTAGTACTGCAATTGCATTCTGGTCACCATCCAAACTATATACATTCACTGTGAACAAACACAATATAGCAATTACACTTAATAGAATAGCTACAATTGTTCTATAACTCATGTTTCACATATGATTATATCTATTCCTATAAATATATATATTATAATCGACTCGATTCAATTAAATTTATAAATATGTTGTTATCTACCAGATCAATTTAAATTAGGAAATTTGATTAGTCAATGTGGAAGTGATCAGAACACACACGCTCTCACTTTCTCCACCCCACCTTTATGAATTAATTTTTAAACATAAATCTGAACATTTAATTAAACTCAATTAAAAAAAACATCAAAACTCTCACTTTTATCATATGATTTTTTTTAAAAAAGCAAAAAATCAATCAAACATTTTAACAAAAATTTAATGTCACTCAATTCAAATCAAATCAACAAATCAAACAGCATAAATCTTAAAGTTTTGTTTAATTGTTTTTTTCCCTTCTTGTTCTTGTTTTTTTCAAACGATTAATAGATATTATATAATTGTTATAGCTTTATCTTTTTGCTTTCGATATTAGAGTACTATTGCTTGCTATTATGATACTCTATGGTATTGTCAATGTATATATCTATTTAGAATCTCTAAGAGTAATAGATTTAATAAGAAAAGGCATCTACAATGTTAGAATAAAGTGCTACTACGGTGAGAATGAGACCAATCTATTGGCTACTCCCATACTAGGTGTTTCAGGTATGTTGTCAATTAAGATGATCAGATGATCAGATGATCAGATCATATCAGATTCAGATAGATATATTTTGGATTGCATTTAGATATAGATCTGGACTGCAATTGTAACTTTGATCAAACATTAACTAAGGCCAAATACATCAACAAATAGATAAATTTGGAGAAGCAGGACATAATATCAAGAAAGCAGTAATACAAGAACACTATTATAGTTCCAAACAATTCTTTATCAGTTATTTCAAAGAGTATATCTTGATGCAAAACAGTTGCATCTTCCAGTTGGAACTACCACTTACCGACTTCTATAAACACAATATCATTTTGGATTTTGAATTGATACAGCACAATGAACAAGAGTATGTCAATTGAAATGATAGCTAGACCACATTGGTCGGTAGTTGATAGCAAGCGCTGACTAACTAACTAACCTATTCATTCAATCCAAAAAGCGGTGCCACCGAGGAGATTGTAGAGGAGAAAGTAGTAAGTCAGCAAAGAATAAGAATTAATGGTGTTGGTCGTGGAGTACAACAGTACTTCCCAATTACTTTTACCGATTGGTACTTTTCAGTGTTGAAAACAGTTATCAACACATCATTGATCAATATTGTTTATAAGTCTATACCTATCCCTATTACTCTGCTGGAGTATGGCTATATTTAGCAGTGGAAGTCCGGGATTGAGAGATAGCGGAGGCAGCATTGGCAACTCACCAAAATCAAACTTCAGGAGGTCTGCGTCGCCAGCCTTCAATGGTAGTGGAAGTCCCATTCAGAGCGCAAAATACAGTCAACAGCAAATCTCTTTATCAAACTATTACTTCAACAACACCGAAGCAGATACCAACCAGATGATGAGCGACAGATATCAGGAGATACAATCATATCTCGTTGAAACATACTGTCGCACAGTTGATCGCTATAAGAAGCTATTGCTTCTGCTGAAATCGAGTCAAACAAGGTACTCTTGGCGATATTGTAAAACATTCCACCACTCAACATTCCACCTTTGAATACATGGAGATCTGCTCGTACACCAACTTCACCACCCAAAGCTCCGCAATTCTCTAACAGTGTAGGATCAGGGTCTACAACTACGACAACCACCACAACGGAATAACAGCAACCTAGCTAGTGTTGTTGCTTCAGAGATAGAAAATTGTCATTGCAAGCGGATGGTGTCGTCGAAATTGAAGAAGATTCTGACACTGTCTTGAGTAGTAGTTTCGGCAGTACTAGCGCTGGAAATTACAATTGTAATATAGGAAGCAGTGTAGATAGCAGCGCAGTCAATTCACCTGACAACAAGATGATAACAAGTGTTGTGGCGTTGACCAATAGTCCCTCATCGTCATCGGCACCATCCTCAACAAAGTCATCCATCAACTCGATCGATATGCTCGAAGACATTCCTATGTGGAAGAAAATCTTTGGAAATCTTCAGAAGATAGCAGACCAAACTCAACACACTTTGGGATAACTATATCAAGATATTCTTGCTGGTTTCGCGTGAGCATTGCTTCAAACTGGCGCTACAATATGAAAACAAATGCATTGAAAGGTGGGACAGGCGAACCCAACATACCACCTACACATCCAAGACCTGCATGATTTACTCTTGGTCGATTCCTCGTAAGTACCAAATCAACCCACTCTATTCTCACCAAAGCTTCCATATTAATATCGATAAACTAACGGGATTAGTCAACATCAACAAAGTCCACCCACATCTAGTTTTATCCAATCCTATTTTCAATTTAAACCTCTAAAGATCGAATCCATCCCCGTCAAATTGGGACACAGTCTACGACTCCATGCCTATTTTTCTTTGAACATAAGATCAAGTTCCACCAGTTCCCTACCTCACCAGTGAAAGAATGTGATCTAAAGAGAATGGAAGAAGAGGCACTCAAGAAGATTCAAGAGGAGCAGGAGCAGATCACAGAGGAACTCAACCAGCAACACTTGTCTGCAAGTAAGAGATTCATGCTATCAATTACCAACACCCCAGGCAGACACTTGTTCGTATTTGTGCACGGACTCTCTGGTAACAGCTACGATCTCCGCCAATTCAAAAATTACTTTTCCATACATTTTCCAATGGCGCTTTACCTCATTTGTTCGTCCATCGAAGAGAACACATTAGACGACATTCAACAGTTAGGAGAAAAGATTGCAACTGAGGTATCTGGTTACTTACAAGAGAATTTATTTTATAATATCACCAGAATATCGTAATTATCCTTTTATATGATTGATTCCGAGGATTATAGTCGATTAACTCATTTATCTACTCCATCATCTTTAGATTTATTGGACATTCTTTAGGAGGAATAGTTGTAAGAAGTGCTCTTACCTCTGTTAAGCTTAAGGATCATCTTTCAAAACTACATACCTATGTTTCATTGTCATCGCCACATTTGGGAGTCAAGTTTTCCGGTTCGAATTTAGTTCCATCCGCGATGTGGGTTTGGCAGAAATTCTCTAGCTCAACCTGTTTAAAGCAACTGCTCATGCAAGATACCAATGGCCCAATTACAGATTGTTTCTTATATAAACTAAGTGAATCCAAATGTATGTATATCAATTGTTATTTATTATTTTATTATATAGAGCCATAATTATTGATTCATCATAATATCATTATATCATTATAAAATACATAGCACTGGAGTATTTTAAATTTGTCATTTTAGTTGGATCGGAACAGGATGGATATGTGCCATTCCACTCGGCGAGAATTGAATTGCCAAAAGAAACTCTTAAAGATAAAAAGCAGTATGTAACCAATGACTCAAATATAAACAGCTTTTTATTCTTATTCTTTTTACTAATCTGATGTTTGCAACTATCCTCTCTTCAAATATAATCTTTAGAAAACATTGTCAAAAAGATGCTACAGAATATTTTATCGCCAATCAAGGATAAGCCAATTGAGTATTTCCAAATTTAATTTGCCAATAGAGTCCTATGATCAAGTTGAATGTTATATTTGAATCACACAAAGGTGTCGATGGTGTAATTGGAAGGTCTGCACATATAAGAATGTTAGATCACACCTGGTTCATACAAATGTTTATTCAATTATATAAAACATATTGGGAATGATCCTATTAAATTCATCTACAACAGCAACAACAGCAACTTCAACTTAGTAACCAAAACTACATTCAGCTATCTAATAAACCAAACCAAACCAACTACATAGTTTAAATTAGTAATTGATATACCTGTATTGTTTTTTATTATTATCAAATATACATTTACTCTAAAGTTGATAATATTTCAATCATTCATATTAATCATAACTAACTTTATTTTGCTAAACAACCTACCCGATAATCAATAGGATCGAATCGATCGATCAATGGTTCTCTCTCAACTCCCTTTCACATCCGACAGTCACACATTATTTGGTGAAACAATGACAAACACAACCCTCCATTCATTCATTGTATGAATGTATGTCAACAAAATTAATGTTTGAACTTTAATCAGAATTAGTCATTTTTATTAATACAATTTAATAATGATTCAGTTGTCATTAAGATGTTTAATTAAAATGTGAGCGACCACTTGTTCTTTGATTTAAAAACTTGTGTATGAACACCTCCCCCCAAAATATAAATAGATTAGCTTCCAACATGCAAAGATAAATTTTTTGAAAAATGACTTGTCAGATTTAACCACGATAGACAACCCAATAGTGGAGCTCTCAGGTAACCTGAATAGGGTGTGAAGTGGTTAATCTTTCAAAAGGAAATGAACAAAGGAAGAAGAAGAATCCAATCCTATCAAAATTAACAACATAATAAAACAAAGCTAACGGGATGTAATAAAAAGCAACAACACAACCTATTAAGATAAATGACCGAATTAGAAGTATCGAATTTGAATACTAGTTCTGTAGTTATGTTTTTGCATATCTGAAGATACCGAGTGAGTTGTGGGTTAGAACTATCAAGAAAAAACACTCCAATCAAATGATTTCATTTGCATCATTTTTATTTTGTGTATAAAAATATGAACAACCCCAAAAGCAAATGTTTAAACATCATCTACTGAATGACCTGATACAATATTCATTCATTAGCGACAGATCTACCTCTCATAAGAGTGTGCTGAGTATCGTATCTATGGGTGGTGTTGGTGCTGTCTAGTTAGTTTCCTATTAAAATTTCTTTTATCTAGGGTGTCACCTTTCCAACCAACTAACCACAACTATCCTTAATAATATTATTATTATTGATATTTAATCTTTTATTCATTTCATTTTTATACAACTATTAAAAGTAAACTAATCATTTTTAGTTAAAACCAAATATTATCTTTTCTTATTTCTACTAAATTATATATATTTATTTTTATAACTTTATACAATATATACAATGGATCCAATTTCAGCATTCCAATCAATGGATAGTGACACTTTAATGACTATCTTGGGAAAGGCTAACCAAATGATGCCAATCATGAAGTACTACAATGGACAACAAATGACTAAATGTATCTATATCTGTGCCAAATTGAGAATCTGTGAAAAGCTAGGTAACACCCTCGAGTCGAAGAAGTCATGTTTTTAATATTGCTGAGGAGGTCGGAGCTCATGGTGAATCCCTCTACCGTATGATGCGTGCCATGTCCACCGAAGGATTCTTCAAAGAAGTTGTTGGACAAGGAGTTGAAAAGGGAATTTTCCAACATACCCCACTTTCAATCCAATTACTAAACCCAGTCACCCGTGACGAGGCTCTTTTGCATTGTGGTACTGCTTTCTATTTGTCTTGGGAATCTCTCTATGAGACTGTTATGACAGGAAAGACATCAGGTTTCAACAGCTTAAATTCAACTTCTCTCTGGGATTTCTTGAAGAAAAACCCAGAGAGTGATATTGAATTCACCAAAGGTATGGAATCTCTTTCCCACCCTCAGTTCAATACTTGGTTAAAATGGGTGACTTTAGTAAATTCGATACAATTTGTGATGTCGGTGGATCACACGGACTGTAAGTATTTCTCTTGTATTATAAACTCAACTGATTCTAATTGATAATCAAATGATATAGTTTATTAAATGAAATTTTAAAGAATTACCCAACCATTAAAAAAGGATTGAACTTTGATCAACCAATTGTATTTGAAAACCTTAAGAAGCTTGGACAAAGAGAACTCGATCCAAGATTCCAAGATGTTCCAGGTAACTTCTTTGAGTCTATTCCAGAGGCAGATTGCTATATTTTCAAATGGGTGTTGCACAACTGGAACGATGATCAATGTGTCGAAATTTTGGGCAATGTTGCCAAGTCAATGAGACCAGGTGGAAAGGTATATCTTGCTGAGCACATGGGTGACGATAATGCAGGTGAATTCTCAATCAAGAAGAGATATATAGCATGGATGGATCTCCGTATGTATTTTATTTTAATCATTCTGTTTGAATTACTAACTGGAACACTTTTATAATAGATATGATGAATTTGCTCAATGGTAGAGTTCGTTCAAAGTCTGAATGGAATGCTTTGATTGCCAAAACTCCATTCAAAATCGATGAATTTGTTTCATCTGATGTTGGTTTAACTCAAAACTTTGTTATTCTCTCAAAGAAGTAACTTATAACTCAAATATTAAACTATTCATTTCACACCAAAGCTTATTTCTAATAAAAAGGTAGAAAAAATTAATTGACATTGAAATCAAATGTCAAGAATGATTTTTCAGACGAATTAAATGTCTCTAGCTTTGTTAGCTTTATTTTTAATAGAATCCATGTGATTCCATATCTTCTAATACCATTTTCAAAAAATTTATAAAGCTTAAGGATCAAAGATTGAATTGTTATCAAAAAGTATTATCTATCAGATAGATCTATTGTATATATATTATAACCACATGAATGGAGATTTTTTCATTGGGTCAATCTTTTCTTCAATGATTTCAATCAATCAAAATGAAACTGATGAATATCTTGTTTAGTACAATGATGATTAATAAATATTGTGTATGCAACAGCCTTTGTTTTAACAAAATTTGTATTTGTCAAGTTTATTAAAATATAATGGAATAACCCCAAAACAATAGTTTCGATCGTTCTTGCCTTCAAATCACCAGACTTTGAAAACATTGCCATAAAAAATAATTATTTTTAGCTTGGCAGTTTGATCGAACTTTAAATCGATTTAGATAAAGTATGCAAAGATGATTTCAAACAAAAAAACAAAAAATACAAAAACAACTAAAAAACATCAACCTTTTTTTAAACAAATTGGTTACCACACACCAAAATTTTTGTTGATTTGATGGCCACATTACATGATGGTGCACTTTTTAAATAAAAAAATTCTGTGCAAAAATGTTACATTCATTCTCCAATCTTTAGCTAAACATTTTTCTTGTGTTAGTTTCACATATTTAGATTGGTGTTTGATAGGCTATACTGATCAGCAACTTGTGGTGGACATTATAGGTATGAGCCTACTCCAGTAGGTTCCAAATTGATTTAAAACTCAATCGACATCGAAATATTTTCGACCAAAATAGAAATTGCACAACACAAATCAAGTGGTATTAACTTTAAAAGGACTCCCCATTAATAATCTTAACAGTTCACTTGCTCCAATAGTGTTGATTACTGTGTAACTGACAATCGAGAGCACATTCAAATGAAATCATAGGGGCAGCTCTTCTCCTCTGATCATATTCTTTGATTTCGTCTTTACAGAAATCTTCTTAAAAGAGTTTAAGTGAACTCTGAAAATACTACAACATGTCATGGAAGGGACTAGAAACTTTTTGAGAATTGGTGTATGAATGAGTTCTTAAATCATTAATAAGTTAGGATTTATAGTTATTATTTATAACTCTGTGTTTCTTTAAATATTAAATCTCTGAATAATCTATCACCAATCTTTCCTAAACTTAATGATATATAAACTGTATTTTGAACACTTTAAAATAAATACATTTTTATAATTAAACTTTATCCAAACAAATATTTATATATACAAATAAAATATAAGGTCTATTTTAAACAAATACTACTTTATTATAAATATTAAATATTTACAACATAATTTTATATATAAATACCAATATCTATATTTTAATTTATTTAGTATTTCGATATTTGATTATTAAAAATCTAGTTCTTTCCTGTTAATTATTTATCAATTGTTGTCATTATATATTTCTTTCACCAAAGGTTTTCCATTATACATCTATTTGATTTTCATAAATATTCCCCTCTGGAAATTAATTAATTTATACTCAATCTTATTTATACATAATCAAGAAAGAATATTAAAGTTTCTTTTTTAAAATCTGAAATTATTTAAATTTCAATATATATATATATATCTTATTTATTTATTATTAATTCTTTAAAAAAATGGTTTCTAGTACTACTACTTTTAAAAATCAGGAACATGATGTGGCTGTCATTGGAATGGGAATGAGATTTCCAGGTGCTAATAATCAGTGTACGAAAACACCAGAAGAGCTTTGGCAAATTTTGTCGAATGGGGGTGATCTCCTCTCAAAACTAGATCCAAGTAGATATGCCCAGAGCTATGTTGACCAAGAATATGTTTCCAGTAATGTTGGAGGTTTCGTTGGTATGCACGAGTGGAAGGTTTTCGACCCAATGTTTTTCGGAATGACCAAGAAAGAAGCTGAGCAAATTGATCCACAAATTAGATTGCTCATGATGATTCTCTGGGAAGCCATCGAGGATGCCCAGATTCAGTATGATAAGATTAGAGGAAGCAATACTGCTGTGTACATCGGTACAATGACCCAAGGTTACAAATTAATTACCAACAGTGTCCTCACCGATATGTCTCCCTATTCACTTGCTGGAAATATATTGACGTTTGTATCGAACAGACTGTCGTATGCCTTTGATTTTAGAGGGCCATCAATGACACTTGACACCGCCTGTTCATCATCTCTTAATGCTGCATTCTTGGGTATCAATTCCATTCGTTCCGGTGCCTCTGAGATGGCAGTGATCGGTGGATGTAATGATCTTCTTGAGCCATCTGCAACTATATCTCTAAGTAATTTATGTAAGTGTTTTTAAGGAATTGTGAAGTGAGTGAATGAGGCTCAGTTTTTATTTTTGATCAGAATCTAATTTGTGTTTTTTACCAAATTTAGCTGCTTTAAGTAAAACTGGTAAATGCCATTCTTTTGATGCTGCTGCCGATGGTTATGTACGTGCCGAGGGTGCTGGAATTTGTATTTTAAAGAGATTAGACGCGGCAATACGTGATGGAAATCGTATCTATGGTGTTATTAAGGGAGGAAGCAGCAACGTCGATGGTAGCAACAACAAGACCACTTTGACTGCACCGTCTGGTACTGCCCAAGCTGAGAATGTAGAGTTTGCTTTGAGAGATGCACGTCTTCAGGCCTCTGATATATTCTACGTTGAAGCACACGGTACAGGTACCCCAGTGGGTGATCCGACAGAGGTAGGTGCACTTGCCAATGTATTCAAAGGAAATCACTCTGCCGAAAATCCACTTAGAATAGGATCAATCAAGTCAAATATGGGCCACATGGAAGCTGCAGCCGGTGTTGCTTCACTCATCAAAGTCTGCTTGATGCTAAAGAATCGTCAACTGGTACCAAGCATCAACTTTACCACACCCAACCCAGGAATCAAGTGCGATGAATGGAATATTAGAATACAAACCAAGCTGGAACCTTTCCCATCTGACAGAATCATCAGAATGGGTATCAATTGTTTTGGTCTAGGTGGATCGAATTGTCATTTGATTCTTGAGGAATATAGAGGTGAATCACGCTCTTTAGAAATGGTAATTAGTTATATTCCTATCAACTTTAAATCTATCAATTATTAATTGATATCTAATTCTTTTATCATATAGAATGAGAGCGTAAAGTCAACTTTGGGCGAATCATATTTAGTTCCATTCTCAGGAAACTCAAGAGCATCCGTTGAAAAATACATTGGACTGATCAAAGCCAATATCAACAGATTAAGTTCTATTCCATTCGAGAGTTTCGTTAGATACCAAGTCGAGTCGAAATCACACTTCTCTACAAACAGACAGATTATCGTTGCAAGTAGTTGGGAGCAGTTTGAAAAACAAGAAAAGAGCTTTGTTGCTCAGGAGCAAGAAACTAGCTTGGGTTCATTTAGTAAGTCAAATGATTTACCCGTTGTGTTTGTATTCTGTGGCCAGGGTCCACAGTTTGCCACTATGGGTCACGAGCTCTATGTGAAGGAACCTGTTTTTTAGAGAGGCTGTTGATGAGTGCGATAATATACTCAAACAGTTCTTTGGTTACTCTGTTTGGGAAAGATTGAGAGCATTCGTTGGTCCAACAGAGCTAGACATCCACAAGCCAGAGAACGCACAGCCATCCATATTTTTGATACAAATCGGTTTGGTTGCACTGTACAAACACTGGGGAATCGAACCAACTATTGCTGTAGGTCACAGCTTTGGTGAAGTAACTGCTGCCTACTGTGCAAACTACATTTCTTTGTATACCGCCGCCAAGATTGTATACTATCGTGCAACACTCCAAAATAAAACTATTGGAAGCGGTAGAATGCTATCGATTGGTATCAGTGCCGACGAGTATATCAATAACTATCAACAAAAGTACCCATTGGAGATTGCATGCTACAACTCTGCTGACTCCATTGTCGTTACTGGTGACGAGGTTGTTTTGCAACAATTGATGGGCCAGCTCAAGGAAAAGAATGTCATTGCCATCATGTTGACAACTCCATGCTCATTCCATTCATCCAAGCAAGAGGTTATCAAAGATAAGCTGCTACAATCACCAATTGCCAAAATAGACTATATCTCCGAAAAGGAAAGCACCTCTGCTACACCAGCTGTCCTGTACTCGACAGTAACTGGTGAGATCTTTTCAAGAAAAGAAGACTATGATATCAACTACATATACGACAATCTCAGAATGCCAGTTGTGTTTGACAAAGCTATTACCAACATTCTTAAGCGAATCAATGGAGAGCAATCAAAACAGACCAGCAATCTTCCTCGAAATAGCTCCACACCCAACATTAAACTTCTACCTTAAAAAGATGATTCCAAAGTCCTCGACACAACCATTGGTAGTTTCATCACTCAACAGAAAGGGTAGCGAGATCGATCTCATCCAAAACACACTTTCTCAACTCTATCTCTATGGAGCCAATATCAACTTTGCCAACCAATATTCAGCCACCAAGAAGAATTCACAATGGAAAGACGCTGCTGGCATCCTGCCAAGATACCAATTCAATACATCTGTTCTCTGGGCTGAGCCCTTGACCTTCAAAAAGATCCGTCTTGATGGACCCACCAACAACCACCTTGGACACAAACACTACAATAGCACAGGTGGATTCTCATATCTTTCGATCATCGATGTTGGTAAGGCACCCTTTGCATTCCTCAAGGGTCACAAGATTAAGGGTCAGTCACTGTTCCCAGGTACTGGTTATGTTGATAACATTCTTCGCGCATTCAAAGACAACGATGTCTATATTCACAACCTGGACTTTAAGTATCCATTCTTCTTGAAAGAAGGTGTTCAACACCATCTCCAAACCAACTTTATCGAGCTATCCAAGAATGAGTATAAAGTTGAGTTCATGTTCAAAGAGAACCACAACACTGATGAGTGGACTAGATCTGCTGTTGGTCGTGTTTCAGTATATCCACCACTATCGGCACCTCCATTTCCAAAGTCGATATTGCCACAATCAGAGCTCAGTGCAACTATGCTGAACTCTCACACGATCAAGTTTACCAAAAGATCAAAAACTCAGGAATCGAATTTGGAGCTTCCTTCAGTCGTATCAAGTCTACCATGTTGGGACGCAATTGCTGCTTGTCAACTATCAATATGAACCCACCTGTCTCTTCGTTTGACAATGAAACATTCTTCAACACACCTATACTCGATAGCTGTGCACAAGGTCTCATTGCCCTCGTCAATCCAACAGAGCTGGTATTCGAAGGTTTGAGTAACATGAAGATTTACTCTGGAAATCTTCCAGCTACAAGACCTGAGCACATCTATGTTTTTGTACAGATTATTTCCAACTCTGCTGACACCTGTATTGGTCAAGTAAAAGTATTCCTAGAGGATGGATCTCTATTGATGACTGGTGAAAAGATGGTTTGCCACTTCCTCAAGAAGATTGAACAGGATATTCCAACCAATCCCAACAAAACTCTCTTTGTACAACACTGGCAACGTAAAGAGTTGCTACCTTCAACTATAAAGGTATCCGGTGCATCTATGAACCAATATATTTGCCAATTGCTCACTTCTCTCACAACCAAAGAGACCCAACTAATTGCAAAGATCCTCGACAACAACACCAATCATTCACAACAACTCATTACCTTAATAGAAAATGAAGTGTTGAGCACCCATCCAAATATTAATGTTGAATATACTCTCATCAACGCTGGAAAACAATCATTAAAAGTCACCAACGAAAGATTGCTATTCAAGTGTAGAGACATGGTTAGCAATGAAAATATGGAACAAAGATTACTTCGTGCATCCTATGATATTGTAATGACCTCTGATTCTAGCAGTGTCTCAAATTTAGAACAACTTTTGGCGCCATGTGGACAGTTGCTTCTCACAAATTCATTTGCCAACTCACTTGGAACAAATCTTCATGTACAATCTATGAGTAGCGGATTCACTATCATCCAAAACCACTCATTGCTTACTCAACCAAATATCAATGGAATCAATAAGATTGCTTTCATTACCAGTACTTCCACTCCAAGTGAAATTGAATCCATGTTTATTGACCAAGGACTACTGAGCGCCAATAAGATTGAAAACTTTGCAGCCAACTCTCTTATTTCGGATCCAGAAAAGTTCATTCAATATATTGGTGACGGCTCCAAGTGTTGCATTGTCTACCTTGCTGGATTGGAGGAGTTGAAGGTGACCAACTATCAACAAAGAACTTTTGAGTTCGTCAGATTAAATCAAATCTTGCTGAAGAATAATCTTAGCAACTGCTCAACTATTTTAACAACTCTCAATGCCCAAGTTGACTCTACCAACTTCTTCAATATGTCACTCATTGGAATTCATCGTTACTTTATGGAGTTCCCACTTCTGTCAACTGTATCCATTGATTTGTCTATGGAAACACTCTCTGAGATTACTCTTAGTTTTCTCATCAAACTATCCACAAGTCCTTATGACAAGGAGTATGTAGTTCATCTTGAAGGATCACCAAACAATGTGATTCTTGCAACCAAGGTTCAACGTATTTTCAAGAAAACAATTACTCCTCAAAATAATGATAGAAACCTTGCTATCAATAGAAATCTTTACTGTAAGTTGGATGCTAGCTTGCAATATGAAATTAAAGAAAATGTTGCCAACTTGGAAGACAACCATGTTGAAGTAAAGGTCATGGCTGCCGGTGTCAATCCAAAAGATTTATTGTACTATCAACGAAAGTTATCACAAAACATGTTCATGAGTGGAGATATCTATAATCCTCCATTTGGTTTAGAGTTTTCTGGATTCGTTACAAGAGTGCCAGCTCAATCTAAGTTCAAAGTTGGAGATCAGGTTGTTGGTTTTGGTTACTCTACAATGGCATCACATGTAGTTGTTAGAGAAGATTGGATCGTTTCAAAACCATCTAACCTTAGCCACACCCAAGCAGCCTCCATCCCTGTCGACTTTATCTCAGCCTATGTTGCAACCTATGTTATGGGATACTTGGACGAGTCTGAGTCGATTCTTATTCACATGGCCAACTCCAGTGTTGGTACTGCACTTTTGAATCTATTGAAATCAAGGAAACATCAAGGTAAAATCTATGTCACATTGGATGGTGATCAATCTGTCCTCGCCGATTTTGCTGATATCATCAGTGGCTACTATAACCAAGTCGACTTGACACACATCAACAATGGATTCTCCGACCAAATGAAGGCCATCGGTGGAGTGGACATCATTTTCAACACACTCCCAAGTGGATCATTCATGAAATCCAACTTTGACAGCTTGGCACCATCAGGTAGAATCATTGATCTCTCAACTCAAAATTTGGAGGAGAATGATAATCTCAACATCAAGAACTTTACCTATCACCGTGGATACCAAACATTCTATATTGACCAACTTTTAAATCAATCCAAGTTGATTGGCAAATATTTGAATCAATTGGTTGCCCAATTTAACAACAACCAACTCAACCTCAACAAGTTCACAGTTTTCTCTTGCAACCAAGTCAAAGAGGCCTTCGACTATGTGGAATCTCAACGTATCAACCACAAGATAGTCATTGACTACACTATGTTTGACAGTGAAGTAGTTCCTTCTTTGATAGCCAATGGTAAACTCGAAGAAAAGATCAACAGTTGCTCAAAGATGAATAAGATTGGTCGTACTTTACTTATCACTGGTCAAACTGGTATTGCAATGGTCATTCTCAGATGGATCATTGACAACAATCCAATTGGACTCAGAGATGTAATCGTCCTTTCAAGATCCCAATTGAAGTGGGAGCTCCAATTCCTGATTAATCAACTTAAGCACTCTGGAAGCAGTATTCGTATCCACTACTCATCAGTGGACGTCAGCGAATACAGTAAACTAGAACAAGCAGTCAATTCAGTCTATGATTCAGACTCGACCATCGCCCAAGTATCATCAGTTATCCACTTTGCAACTGTATATGACTACACTGAGCCACAGTCTATTTCACCAGACACCCTCTCTGGTACCCACAACGCCAAGGCTGTAGGTGCATACAATCTCCATACCCTCTTTGAGAATAAGGGATGGAAGTTGAACTCTTTCATCTTATTCAGTTCGGTCTTTTCCATTCTGGGATCATCGAACCAATCTGCTTATACATCTGCAAACTCAGTACTTGATGGACTTGCACAATACCGTAGAAGCCAAGGCTTGAGTGGCCTTTCTGTGTCTTGGGGTGCCTTGGGCGGAGGTGGTGAGGTGGCCAACAACAAATCAGTTTCTGCCTTCCTCAAACTCATAGGTTTCGAATTAGTTTCAGTTTCCTATATCCTCGGTGGTATGAAATTGTTCTTAAACGAAGCTATTGAGGATCCACATCTTATTCTAGTTGAAATGACCTACAAGTCGCTCTTTGAGCAATACAGACTTTTAAGAACTAAATTGGAGCACATCTCGAGGGAGGAAGATATTGACTTTGAAGTAGCCCAACCACTACTTCCAACCAATCCAGTGGCAACACTGTCTTCGACATGGTTGCAACCAAAGTTGCTGATCTTCTTTCAGTCAGCCAAAACAAACTGAATCCAGACACCCATCTCAAGGACTATGGTATCGACTCTTTATTGACAGTACAACTCAAAAATTGGATACAAAAAGGAATTCAATATCACAAACATTACAACCAAACAAATTACCAATAGTTCAATTAATGCTTTGATTCAATCTATTAAAGTCTAAATAAATCATCTCTATTTTCTATTTATTATTCAACATGCTTATCATTGTCTATGAATTGTTTAATCATTAAATAAGATGATTGGAATTGTTTATTGTTCTCAAATAACTTTCTCATATTAAAACCTGACTCTGAAGAAATGTTAGAGAGGAGTAAGTTTTATGTCTGTTCCAATTAAAATATAAACTTGATACATACTTTCTAATAATTGTTTGGCTGTACTTAGAGATAATCCAGGCATAGATAATAACAACTTTGTTTTAGTTTTATTAGATACCAAATTCTCATACTAAATAAAAATTAATAACCATCATAATAAAATCAAAGGATAATTGTTAAGTTTATCTGTATGAATACTCACTTGTTTACTAACTTTTTCCTTCATTTCCAACTCAAACTCAAAGGTATTATATTTTAGGATGTCAAGCATTATATCTACACATTCAAATGCTTGATTTGCCATTAATATCCTAGTGTCACTCTTGAAACTGATACTTCTTTGAAATCTTTCAAATAATAACATTGATCTTGAATCAATGGATACTTTTTTGAAATCAATAATAACATATCTTGGGAATAAGAGATAACAAGAATTAATATCAAGAATGGAATCCAAGATATATGTTGTAGCCATTGATAACTATGATGATTTACCCATGTTTAAAATGATTAATATATTCAGATACCATAACTTTTATTTCTTTGAAAATCATCTTCTATCTCATTGATACCTATAACTATCATTATGATGACTATCAAACTAAAGTTCATTTGGTGATATTATTGTGACCAACTCACTATGATTTCTTACCTATGAATTGGTTTAAAAGAATCAAATCTATAATGACACTGTATCTCTTCGAAAGGCTTTACAACAACATTAAACAACGATTTAAATCTATTGCTAATTTGGTTGTTTACTTGATCATGAGATATTTCTAATGTATGTTGTTTGCTAAACATTTCCCTTTTGACAAACTACCTATCTATCTATCTATCGATCTTGGACAGAGATATAGGTAGATATAAACAAGTTGAAGTTGAAGTAATAATAATAATAATAATAAAATATCAATATTGTAGTTGTATACGATTGTATGTGTATAAGTGATGAGTTAAATATTTTTTTATTTAGAAATTACAAAAAGATTAACAAAATCGTTTGACAGTGGTTGAACCAAAAGCAGTCTTGTCGTTGTAGATTTGTTTGATTCTCTCAACGTTGGTGGCTGATAATTTGTTGATTCTTGATGGCGTTGAAGAACTTTTCGTTGAGCAATGGGATGGCCTCGGAACGACGTCTACGATGTCCAATTGGGTATTCAACTTCAACGAGCTCCGACTTGGTACCGTCGGTGTATGTTACTTGGATGGCATTGGCAATGCTACGCTTGTTGGCGTCTAAGTAGTCGGCTGAGTATTGCTTGTTCTCAACGCATGTCATCTTGGCACGCAACTGGTCGATAACGCTCATCCTTCAAGGCAACCTCGTCCTCGTAGTGAGAGGCCTCCAAGTCACCATAGATCATACCGATAGCAGTCATGTATTTGGATGCAGTGATCACGGTCAGCTGGATTCTTGAGCTCTCCCTTCTTGTCGATGATACGAATGGCAGACTCGTGGGTGGTGATGGTGATCGATTGTACTTGATCCAACTTCTTGGAGATCTCTGGGTGCAAACTTGATACCACACTCGGACAGCAGTTTGTGCGTGGTACTCGGCTGGGTAGCTGACCTTGAATAAAACGTGCCTCCATAACGTATGATTCATATGGACGAGTGAATTTAAAGGCGTTACCCTTGAAAGCAACATCATAGAATCCCCATCCTTTTTGTGGTCAAGACCGATGGGTATCCCATCTCACCTTTGAGTGAGAAGAGTGCAAGACGGACAGCACGTGAGGTGGCATCTCCGGCGGCCCATGACTTTCTGCTTCCGGTGTTGGGGAAGTGACGGTAGGTACGTAGGGATTGTCCATCAAGCCAGGCATTGCTGACGGCGGCCATGATTTGCTCACGGTTTCCACCAAGGAGATGGGTGACGACAGCAGTGGAAGCAACCTTGACAAGGACGACATGGTCGAGACCAACACGATTGAAACTGTTCTCAAGAGCAATGACACCTTGGATCTCATAAGCCTTGATAAGAGCAATAAGGACGTCACGCATAGTGAGTGCTGGCTTTCCTTCCTTGACATTGAGAGTGGAACGGTACTCAGCGGCAGCGAGAATACCACCGAGATTGTCAGAGGGATGTCCCACTCCATACCCAACCAGGTATCGTTGAAATCGAGCCAACGATTCATGCAACCAATGTTGAAGGCGGCGGTGATTGGATCGAGAACATAGTCAGTTTCCTGGAACGTGGCATCCGTTTGGTACGACGGTTCCCTCGACGACTGGACCCATCAACTTGGTGCACTCCTTGAAGTCAAGAGCGAGGAATCCACAACCGATAGCATCGAACAAAGTGTACTGGGGCAGTGGTGAAAGCCTCATCTGAGGTGGGTGTGTAGTTGATTACATAATCAGCAATGTCTTGGATGACTTGATCCCACTCTTGATTTGTCTTTACAATTGTATGTGTCATGACTGTCTTATCTTTCTCTGTCAAATTTTTAAATTGGTGAATGAAAGATGACTCAATCATCATCAAATTAAACAACTGTGTTCAAAAGTGTAAAAAATTAATCAAATTTTATCATAAATATCTGGTTCCTTTGATCCACTTTTAAAAATCCCGTGTATCGTGCAAATGAGATAAAAAAAATGATTCACCATTTGCATTGTCTGCTTATAATACTCTAATGATCTGTAAGAATAAACAGAAGTTTCAAGACTATGATCTTTTGACCTTATATTAAAGGATCTCATTGGAGAGTACTCAGCTGTATTTCTTGATGACGCTACTATAGTTTTGAAATGATGGTATTTATATGAAAATTTATTATTTCATTCTATGTTTAAATGAAATAACATATAGATATTCATAGAAACAACTTCTATCTGTTGAGAGAAATTGACAGTTTGTTTTTATTTTTATTTTAATTAAAGAAGGTTTGTACAGCTCAGCTATCTCTAGCAATCAGATATGCGATACAGCCCGAAGACCAAATCAATCTGACTCCCTTTTAGGACGAGGGTCTCTATATAACATCATAGCTGCATATAATATACTTAAATTATGTTATAGATATGATTTGTTTGATCTCGATTCAACCTTTTTGTAAACGAGCCAATCTTTTGCAGTGATGGGAGATTTCTTGTTTGGAAATTTTTTCAAACGACCGAGTGACATTAGTTAAACAAGTTTCGTACTTCATTTTTTTAATACTATGTGATTTTGATGATTTTATCTCAACTCAATATATCTAATAATACTAAGATCAAAATTCAAGTAATAATAAAATATTATAATCAATTTGATTATAGACTTCAATACTTGATTTATAATACTTGTTAATCGAAAACAAAATATAAAAAGTATATTGTGATGTTCTGAACTCATATATATATGAGCATATATATTATATCTCCTAATACAACAACTTGTTATTGAGTATGATCAGATTTATCAAACATGATTGTTACTTAATAAAGATATTGAGGTATGATGAATTTCCTGAAAAAAACGAATAAACAATTAGATGTTGTTGATTATTTTCAGTTTTTGCAATGTAATTCTTTAGGTATTCGCAGATTGGAACCTCTAGAACAATAAATCACATAATCAATCAATCAACCCACCTCATTGCTAAATTGTTAACGTTTTGAGGCGTGATAACTCATCATCCTCATCTTTACTAATAGCCCATTCAAATCAGTCAGTCAGTCTTCTTACATCAGGATTTTGAAGTAGTAAGCAATGAATAAACTCTCGAAATTAAATCGTATCCTCCTTCCCAAAACAACAGTTTTTCAGACCAAGAATGCCCCACCATAGCTTGATCAACAAACAGTGCTTTAATTAAATAGATTTGTCTACTCCCCTCGGATCTGGACATGGGTTCATTCACCTTTGTTGTCCTATAACATTGTCGACTCATTCACTATTCAGAAGAAATTACACTACAACTGAGGCCATCTCAACAAAATAACAAGCAACAACAAAATACAGAGAGCAACAACAACACAAAGCCTGAAAATGTAGAAGTCAAAGATACTAAGAATCAACAAGAAAGCCATACCCGTATGTATTGATTCATTACATCCACAGATCATCATCAACATATTGATTTATCATTTCTTTTCAATACTTTAGCAAAAGAGACAAATTACATTTGCTAGTTTGGTTGTTGCTTTATTGTTTGGTGGTGCTGGTTGGTTATATTATGATCACTTAATGGTCCAAAAGAGAGAAAAAGAGTATGTTTCTTTGATTGTTTTGGTAGCGCTCTAATTGCTACTTGACTAGATTTGGTTGGTGGCTTTTCATTAAAATTCTAATACACAATCTATCATTCTAAAGTTAAACAAATTGAAACATATGGATCAAGTTCAATCGGTGGATCATTTTCTTTGGTTGATGAGAATGGTAAGCCTGTCTCTGATTTGGACTTTAGAGGAAAGTATTTTTTGTTGTACTTTTGGATTCACCTATTGCCCAGACGCAATGTCCAGCAGAGTTGGACAAGATGACCGTTGTTTTTGAACAATCTCGAGAAATATAATTTGCTAGACTCAATTGTACCAGTATTCATTACTATCGACCCATGGAGAGACACAGTTGAGCAAATCAAGACATACATTCAGGAGTTCCATCCAAAGTTCCGTGGACTCACTGGAACTCCAGAGCAAATTACCAAGCTCGCCAAGAGCTACCGTGTATTCATCAGCAAGGCCGGTAAAGGTGATTCATATCTCGTTGATCACACCATCATTGAATATCTGATTGGAACCAGATGGCAAATTCATCGAATTTCTACGGTTCAAACTTGACATCTGACCAAGTCACCATGAAGATTGTCGAACGTATGGCCAACAAAGGTTTAGGTGGTGCCAACACAGGAGAAATCACTAGAGAGAAGAGTATGATCGACAAGATTATAGGAATCTTCACTCCAAGCAAATAAATTAGGGTATATATAAATTACAAGGTTTTTATTGGGATATTTATGATGTTGCTAGCTTTTGTTGCTCTATGATAATAATAAGTTAAAAAGAATGGTGATATACAAATATTGTTTGATCGATGTCTCAATGTCACGGATATTATTCTTGGTCTGTCTTGATGTCTCGTGTAGTATGGTACGTGTGCTCTGGAACGATGATTCCAAGGTGTTCAATTCCTTTGTAAGGCTCTTGAAAATATCGCACCATCTCTTTTGTATTTGTAAATGAGAGTCAGAGTTCTTTGCTGCGAAGATGTTTTTTCTCTTGGGCTGTTGTCAAAATGATAGGTATAAGTATGAATGCTCAAGCTCAGTTTTGTCGTTGTACACTTACAGTGGGTCCATGAGATCTGAATATTGTGCAACTTGTTTTGGGTCCAAAAACTCTTTGTCTTCACGTGGAGTTGTTGGTTGTGATATCGATGAGGAGGTGGTGTTGGGTGATGATCCTTTACTGCTGAGAGTTAGTTTATCGTCATCATTCATAAGGAACTGTAGAATTGGCAATGGGATATCTGATTTCGAAAAGGATTTCTTTCTATTTGGTACTGTTGAAGTGGGTGCCAGGTTTGTTGGTAGTTTTATGGGAGGAACAGCTCCAGAGCCAGATGCCTGGTTAGATGAAGAAGGGATAGGTGGTTTCTTTGAAGTAACTAGATTGACAATAGCTTGCAAAGGATTAGACGATGATGATGATGTTGTTGTTGCAGTTGATTCGACTGACTTATGACTGTCATTTTGACTGTGGTCCGACTTCATGAGAGATGGTATTCTCTGACTCGGTTTCATCGTCAGAATCTTCATCATCTTCATCATCTTCACCAGAAACAATCTTTGATATGGTTTCATGTTTCTTTGGTGGAGTTTGTTGTTGGTTGCTCAGACAATTTCCTCTCCTCAGCCAATTTAATTTCTTCTGCGACACGCTCTGCAGCCAATCTCTCTATTTCAGCAATATGTTTAAGCTTCTTCTTCTAATCTCTTTTGTTCAGTTTCTTCGGCCACTCTCCTTTCTTCAGCAATGCGTTTATCTTCAACTTCCTCTGCTAATCTCTTCTCTTCTGCAATAAGCTTGGCTTCAGCCTCCTCTGCTAATCTTTTTTGCTCAGCTTCTTCTGCTAATCTTTTCTCTTCAGCAATGCGTTTAGCTTCAGCTTCCTCTGCCAATCTCTTTTGTTCAGCTTCTTCTGCGAGTCTCTTCTCTTCTGCAATGCGTTTTTGCTTCAGCTTCCTCTGCCAATCTCTTCTCTTCAGCAATTCTTTTGGCTTCAGCTTCTTTCTGCTAATCTCTTTTGTTCTACTTTTTCTGCAACACGTTTGGCTTCAGCTTCCTCTGCTAATCTCTTTCTCTTCTGCAATGCGTTTTGCTTCAGCTTCCTCTGCCAATCTCTTTCTTCTTCAATTCTTTTGGTCTCAGCTTCCTCTGCTATTCTCTTCTCTTCTGCAATACGTTTGGCCTCAGCTTCTTCAGCCAATCTCTTTCTCTTCTGCAATACGTTTGGCTTCAGCTTCTTCTGCAAGTCTCTTCTCCTCGGCAATTCTTTTGGCTTCTGCTTCCTCTGCCAATCTCTTTTTGTTCAGCCTCTTTTGCAAGTCTCTTCTCTTCTGCAATGCGTTTGGCTTCAGTTTCCTCTGCCAATCTCTTTTCTTCTGCAAGTCTTTTGGCTTCTGCTTCTTCTGCAAGTCTCTTTTCTTCGGCAACTCGATGGCTTCCTCCTCTGCCAACCTCTTCTCTTCTGCAATTCTTTTGGCTTCTGCTTCTTCTGCTAGTCTCTTTTGTTCTGCTTCTTCAGCAATACGTTTGGCTTCTGCTTCCTCTGCTAGCCTTTTCTCTTCAGCAATACGTTTGGCTTCTGCTTCTTCAGCTAATCTCTTTTCTTCTGCAATTCTTTTGGCCTCTGCTTCTTCTGCCAATCTCTTCTCTTCAGCAATGCGTTTGGCGTCAGCTTCCTCTGCTAATCTCTTTTCTTCTGCTAATCTTTTTTGCTCTGCCTCCTCTGCTAATCTCTTTTGCTCTGCTTTCTTCAGCTAATCTCTTCTCTTCTGCAATACGCTTGGCTTCAGCTTCTTCGGCCAATCTCTTTTCTTCTTCAATTCTTTTGCCTCTGCTTCCTCTGCCAATCTCTTTTCTTCTGCAATACGTTTGGCCTCAGCTTCTTCTGCTAATCTCTTTTCTTCTGCAATTCTTTTGGCCTCAGCTTCTTTCTGAAAGTCTCTTCTCCTCGGCAATTCTTTTGGCTTCAGCTTCTTCTTCCAATCTCTTTTGCTCTGCTTCCTGTGCAAGTCTCTTCTCTTCTGCAATGCGTTTGGCTTCAGCTTCTTCAGCCAATCTCTTCTCTTCTGCAATTCTTTTGACTTCAGCTTCTTCTGCTAGTCTCTTTTGTTCAGCTTCTTCAGCAATACGTTTGGCTTCATCTTCCTCTGCCAATCTCTTTTCTTCTGCAATACGTTTAGCTTCTTCTGCTAATCTTTTCTCTTCTGAAATACGCTGGGCTTCTGCTTCTTCTGCTAGTCTTTTCTCTTCTGCAATTCTTTTGGCCTCTGCCTCCTCTGCCAATCTTTTTTGTTCAACTTCTTCTGCTAATCTCTTCTCTTCTTCAATACGCTTGGCCTCTGCTTCCTCTGCTAATCTCTTCTGTTTCAGCTTCTTCTGCCAATCTCTTTTCTTCTTCAATTCTTTTGGATTCAGCTTCCTCTGCTAATCTCTTCTCTTCTGCAATGCGTTTGGCTTCAGCTTCCTCTGCCAATCTTTTTTGCTCAGCCTCTTCTGCAAGTCTCTTCTCCTCGGCAATACGTTTAGCTTCAACTTCTTCTGCAATTCTTTTTGACTCTGCCTCCTCTGCTAACCGCTTTTGTTCTGCTTCTTCAGCCAATCTTTTTAGTTCTAGTGCCTCACCTTCTTGATTGACGAACACATTATTTACAATGACATCGTTTGTTGTTGAGTCAGGAGATAGAGGAAAAAAATCACTATTTTGGGGCTCCTCCTTATTAACGACAACTTCGTGTTCCAAGATGAAATCTGAGAGAATATTTCCAATTGCTTGCTCATCAGCATCGTATTCCTCCTCAACATACTCCTCGTACTCTTCATATTCTTCAGGAGCAGGCTCGGCCTCCTCTTCCTCCTCCTCATCATAGTCCTCTTCATCATCCTCACCTTGGACAACTCTACTATTATTGACCTGAGTATTTACAACGATTGGCTCGTCTTCTTCGTCGTCATAGTCATCGTCTTCTTCACTATCTTCACCTTGAACTATTTTAGAATGTGGTGGTGCTTTTGACATTGTGTGTTTGTTTTATCTTAAAATCACACCCAATAGCTCTAATAAGAATGAACCAATCAATGAATGACCCTGGTACGTATGATATGATATGCTATACTATGCTATGTTTCTCAGAATGAATGTGTGATTTATAGTGGATAGAATAGGATAATAGTATAATAGTATTCTAGAATATAATATGAATGTTGTACCAATATAATATTAAATATGCCTAATATTAATATTATTCATGGGTGGATATGTGGTGTTGGAAATTGTTGGAAACCTTGTTTCAAATTTCAACATGCATGATTGAATTTGGGATGCTGAAAAAAACTTCTAAAAATCTGGAAAATAAAAGAAAAATCCAATGAAACTTTATGCAAACTCTTAAGAAACTTCAAAAGCAAAGACAACTCCCACCTTCATTACATCATCATCATCAATCATTAAAAAATAAATAGTGTATAATTATTCTCATTATTACTTATTTATGAAGTGGATCAAATTATTATAATACTCTATCTAAATACACAGCAACAAAATTTAATTCTATTCTAAAAACCTTCTATTTATTGATAAAGATAGTGGAGTCATTCAAACACTAACTACTCAGTCATGGGTTTGTTTACTTTGGCTAACTAATTGGGTTTTTATTATAATCATTTAATTTACAATTTATTTTTTAAGAAGTTTTGTTGATAAGTTCATAAACTTTAATAATAGTCAGATATATACAAATAAAGTTTGAAGGATCAATATTGAACACTAAAATTATATAGGAATTATAGGTTAAGTTGATGGTTTTTAATATAGAAAATCCATCATAACAATAGGATGGTGTTGGATCTATCTTGACAATCTTGGATAGAGTGAGATTAGATGGATATGGAAAGTAATCACTATGAATTTATATAGAAAAAACCCTACATCACAATAGCCCAATACTAATCAAGTAATGGAACACCAAGGAAACATATGTGACTGACACAACAGATCTATTGACACTCCAACATGGGTTCTATTAGATTGGAGTTGTTGAAGGAATGTGTTCATTACCATTCGTTCGGAAAAAACAAAAAAAACAACAAAAAAAATCTAAATATGAATAATAGAGTATTTTTGTATTTAGCACGAATATTTATTTATTTTAGCAAGTACCCACTGAATGAATCTGAATGACATTGAGTTTGGTAGCGAAATCAGCATCCCACAACCATTAGTCGGTGGTGACATTGCTGAAGAAAAACCAAATTTAAACGATTATCGGTAAAATAGATAAATTAAAAATAAACAAAAAAAAAAACAACAAACAGTCCCTAAAACTAATAGGGACCTACAATCCAAAGAAGCACCACAATTTTGATTGTGGGGTACTTTTAACAAGATATATTCAATCCCAGACATCGACACCAACCTAACAAACTTAAAAGAATATTTTTAAAAATATAAAAAATAAGAATCACAACACTATCCATTGCATGCAAACAACACTCATAAACATTTTTCATCGACGACACGAAACACCACGAACTCTACATCGAAAAATGGAATAGAAAATAAGTAGGCCCTACCCACCACTAAGTATCAATGAGCATTAGTGTCGAACCCATTACTTGTTTTAAAAATTATTCACGCAACCATTGTTTGCATTGCTACCATATAATTTGAGAAATAAATAAAATCAAATCAAACACCACCCATCATCATCAATCACCAACTGTCAAAATAAATCATACTCACTCCACCTCTCTACAAATTATATTCCCGTACGCAAGTAGGGTGTGATCGAAATCATCATTATTGAGGCTTTCCCAAATAATCGTACCACATAACAACAATAAATCACACCACCATCCACCCCACACAGTCCCATTAGAACCTGTCCAAATCAAGCCCAGCTTTGAAAACTTTTTATTTTATAGAATTTATTAATATTTTCCAGTGACAAGTCAGTCATAGGCAACACACCAAACTTGAGTGCTGTGAGACGACCTCATATAAATAGCCAAACTATTGGCAGACCAAATTGTTTCAGACCTGTTCCAAACAAACACCTCTCCAACCTATAACTTTTGCCTCTAACTAATTATTTGTTAGATTAATAACATTGTTGCCAAGCCCAAGCTAGCTTCAGTAGAGAACATAATCAACGAGTGTCAAGCGACTGCTGCTTCTTTCGTGCCTTCAACAACACAGCCGCTGTTTGCCCAAAGCAAAGCCCTTGGTTATCATCATCTCTTTCCACTAGTCACTAATTGACTTTTGGAATTATTGACCTAAATTTTCTCTCCATATATATATATTTGTTCCTATTTTATATATATATATCTTTTTTTTTTCTTAATATATTAACATTTGTTCCACCTGCTCCTTGTTTTGCTTTTATTTATATTATATATATTTATTAATTATATCTATCTATATCTAACATTTAAAGCTCCATCAATAATAATAATTAATTATTATTATTCAATTAGATTTGTTAGTTAGTTTAGTTCATCATAATATTTATATTTATTATATTATATATCTTAAACATACAATATTATTAATAGCAAACCCCTATTGTGTTCTGATCACCCCATTTAAAGTGTTTTATTTTTCAGTTATATAAAACAACAACAGCAAATACATCTAATCTCTACCACTAACCAGATTTAAAAAATACCATCATCATCATCACACTACCAATTCTATTTTTTAAAGTAGTTATAATAGCAGTAGCAGTAGTAGTAGTAATTAACAGTATTGCCCACTTGTTCCCGCAGTAGTGATAGTAGTTGTTAATTATTTTATTTTAAAAAAGCAATCATTTATACTTTTTTAAAATAATCAAAATAACAAAATAGTTTAATTATAATAATTTGATCATATTTATTATTATTATTATTTATTTATTATTATTATTTGTTCAGTGTTTTTTTTCCAACTTTCCATCCATTGTTTGTTTCCAAACATTTAAAGAAATTACTAATAATAATTGAAAATGGAAAATAATACAATTAATAATAATAATGATATTGAGATCGACAATCTCAGCTCATCTGACCCTCCCAGCTCTCCTTCCAGCGACGACAATGGAATCATTCACAACAGCATCGACAATATGAACAAAAGTGGAAGCGAACTCAAGATTGTCGACAAAGATAGCTACAAGCCATCGCTCAAGTCCGATCCAGCTCCACAATATTCACGTCTCAATCCAAAGTTCTACACTCAGGAACACATCAATGAAACTCGTCTTATCCTCATGAGTATGTTCTACAAATTCTCATTCGAAACCCTCTCGCCAGCTCTCGGTTTGTTTGTCCTCACCAAATTCGATTCATACGGTGTCACCCTGCTTGCCGTTATGAACATCGTCTATTTCTTGATGCAAGTAAGTTGCTCCTCAAATTCACTTGTCCTCCACACTCTCTAATACAGTCCCTTTCAGTCGGTTGGTTCCATTTTAGTCGGACCATTCATCAGAAAGTTCAGAGCATCAAGAGTCACCTCCGTTGTATTCTTGTTCATGTTCTCAATTATCTCTTTCATCATTCTGTTGGAAGCCGGTTACAAAGGTACCCGTACCCAACTCGGAGGCTGGGACAAGTGGTTCATCACCGCTGTCTACGTAGTCATGGGTTTGAGTGTAGGTATGATTGAAGTTTCTCGTAAGTTGATCCCACGTCAAATTCTCGGTAGCAATGGTGACAGCCTTTCAAAGATGAACGGTCTTGTCCATGTATTCTATGAAGTATCTGGTACTGCCGGTGCTTTCCTCTCGACTCCACTCATCAAATTCTTTGGTCCAATCTATTCGATGTTCTTGATGCCACCATTTTTCCTCTGTGCATTCTTCATTGCCTTCACCATCACTGAGCCATTCCCAGCTGTCAAAGAAGCTATGCCTAACGAACCAAAATCCGTTCACAGCCCAGTTGTCCGTATTCTCCTTGGTATCAGAGACGAGTCCATCAACTACTGCAAGACTGTTGCTCGTGGAGCCCGTTACATCCTCACCAGAGAAATACTGGTGGATCATCCCAACCTACGTTATTCCACAAGTTCTCCACCGTATCTTGGAGAATGTCTTGTTCTCTGTATTCGCCAAGAAGATCCTCAAGGATGGTTCTCTCTCTGGTATCTTGACCGGTGGTTCCAACTTTGGTGAATTGATTGGTGCCCTTGCTGTTTGTCAAGTTTGGTAAATATGTCAAGAATCCAATGTGGTGGGTCCGTGTAGACGGTCTCTGCTGCTCGATTGTCTGGGTCTTGGTATACCCACCAAACATCGAAGGTGATCCAATCAGAGTAGCTGCTTCTCTCATCCCATGTTGGGTCTTTGTATCCTCATCCTGGGCAGCTGGTGATGTCTCACTTCTCTCCTTCCTCCAATCTTCCTTCCCATTGAATGTCAACTCCCAAGACAACTCCGAAGTCAAAAGTCAAGACCGTTTGGAAGAAATAGCCCTCGACAAGGAAGACCTCTCCGAAGGTGACGACATTGACAAAGAAATCGACGAAGAAATGGGTGACAAGAAAGGCAAGATGGTCAACAAAGAAGAAGACATTACCGACGAAGACGGACCCACCCACTGGTTCACCATTGGCTTCCGTTCTCGGATTCCTCTTCACCACTTACGCCATCCTCATCTCAGTTCTCTCATTTGGTCTTGGACGTGTCATGGACATGTATGCCGCCGATAATAACCTCCAACAAGGATTCTTCTGGATTGCCGGTGTTGGTTTCTCAGCTGCTGGTTTCATTGCCATCATTTCATCATTCTTTGCCAAATCACCCAAGTTCCAGTAATCATATAATAATATACTATAATAATATATAATAATAATATCCAGTTAACCGATCCTAAAACAAAAAAAAACCAACAAATAATTAATAATAATGTTTTCCCCGATATATAATATAATATTTATTTATAAAATTATAAATAATAATGTACCTTTTAATAATAATAATAATATAATATAATAATCCACATAATAAAACAAATTTAATGTATTTTAGAAAACTAATTTTATTCCAATTTATAAAACAAGTATCCAAGTATTCTATTCCAAATATTATTACTATATATTTTTATGTGTAAACTAATATTTCTTATTATTATATTTATAAGTTTATTTATTCATTGATTGCTTGATTGTTAGAGGAATGATCAATAAAATGGTGGATATTGTGTGTTTGTGTGATTGTTTGGTTTCAAAGGATATATGTGGCACATCAATAACAAATCAACTCAAGTTTTAAATATTTATAAATACCTCCTCTTTCACCCCATCCAAGTTTTTAAAAGAACAACACCAACCAAAAACATCCACACCTACTTTTTTTAATAACTTCATGTGATGAAGAGTCCTAGGAGATATTTATTTCAAAGCATCATCGAAATCAAATAAATCTAAAACTAAATATGATAAACTATTAAAATATTGTTTTTGGGTCGGGGTATTTCGTTGTTTGATTCATATCACCAATATCAAAAGTCGCAGTCATTCAGTGTTTTTTTTGTGTTTTAGACATTCACACTTTTAGGAATAATATCGCGATCATCATTGTAATCATCAGTCACTAGAGAGTCAACTAGTTTGTGTTGATCTAATCAGACGAGTAATTTTCATTTTAATTATTGAAGTAAATATGTTAGAATGGAGTAAGCAACATAATATAGTGTGGAACGATAACTTGGAGAGATATACTCTGATATTGAGTGTGGTGTGGTAAATCGGTCCGCGCTAAAAATGATATAGTTGCTGGCTCGATGCTAGTGTCGGTACCTGAATCACTGCTGATTCATATCAATAAATCAATTTCATCGGACATCACTGCTAATGCACGCATGCTATCTACAAGATACTTGAGCCAGTTGGATAATGTTCAGAAGCTGGTATTCATATTAATTTCGAGAGAGCATTAGGCACCAAATCAAAGTGGTATCAATACCTTAATGATATACCTCAACACTATGAGACGACATCTATGTACACCGATGACGAAATAGATGATCTCTCCTATCCCTACTACAGAGACGAAGCACACAAAGCTGAAAGCAAGAGCTATTAGCATCATATAAGAAATTTACCGACATAATAGATAGCCATCTCAATATAGACACAGCAGAGGCAATTAACCTCTAACTTAACTATCGAACAGTGTTAAGCAAACGTTTAAAGAATTTAGATCTTTTTAAATGGGCATGGGCAGTAATACAAACAAGAACATATTATTTCAACAATAGTAGTAGTATTAGTAGTAGTAATAATAAGAAGAATAGTCAAAGTAATACTCAGCATTGCTAAATCACATGAAAATGCATGTTTTTGTACCGATGGCAGATTTATTTAATCACTGCTCAACAGCAGTAACAAGAGCTGTCTTTGATGATCAACAGAGATGCTTTCAGGTATTCACGGATACAGAGTTTTAAGGAAGAATGAACAAGTCTATATTTCTTTATGGAAATCACTCGAATTCGACTCTTTTTGCATTTCTATGGTTTCGTCATCAATAATAATCCTCATGACTCTATCGTCATTCCATCAGACTCTGCAATACCACTTGAGCTGATATCATCAATCAACCCAAAATCCGATAAAGAAAAGAAAGAGTTTGAGAAGATACTAGAGAGAAAGAAGGATATACTCTATGCCAATGGTTTATCTATTCAAAGGTAAGCAAATTGTGATCAGCAAGCACAAGCAAAAGTAGCAAGTAAACTGACACAGTTCTCTCATTATCATGATAAGTTAAATTTGAGTTGGTCAATGACCCTACTTTGCCTTTTACATGGAACTACCTGACAGTATTAAGAGTTTTGTACATGAGTTGAGAAAGAGTTACACGCCGAGAAGCATTTAAATATATTTTATAAAGATGAACCTATTAGTAGAGTCAACGACAAGATGGTATCAAACTTCCTTATAAAGCTATGTGATCGACATCTTTTCGTTGCTTCAAGCATCAAATACTGCCACCAA